>VZTO01022095.1:0-32640 GCA_013400615.1 Syrrhaptes paradoxus | reverse complement strand
CCATGCAGTCATCTCTACCAGGAAGTGTTATCTTCCCTGTGCCTTACTGGGCAAGGAGGCAGGCTGCCCTCATTCACCTTTAACTTCCCCCAGGGGCTAGTTAAAGAATATATGATATGGATGCAAGGATACCGGCCTGCTGGAGCTCAACCACTTGCTCCACTTTCTACCAGATTGCAGTAGTAGCAACCAACAGGTCTCAGAGTGGTATTTCCTAATTATACTCTATGTATTGCTCTTCTGACAGCCATTTTTGCAAAGAAGAGCTATAAAAATCAGCCTGTCAACTTGCTCTGGGAGTGGAGTTAGGTTTTCTTAGAGGATATTGTTCTGATTTATTGAACCTGCTGATCATTTGACAAAGTTAAGAGAGAGAAACCTTTATTTTTATCAGGCCGTCCATGTAGTCAGGCTATGAGCCTCTGTGTACAGGCTCCGCAAGACACACAAAAAAATGCCTGTTGAGCTTCCACTAGTGTCAAGGCAGCGTGAAGGGGACCTGCTTCTGATTTCTCACTGATGTAGTAGTGCTGTTCCCAGAGCTGCAGAGACAACACGTAAGAGTGCAGTCAGGTCCTTTTAAAGCCCTGGAACAACAGGATGCAGACCAGACCAAACCAACTCTTTTACAGAAATGAGCATTGGATTGATCCTCAGTTTGTGTAAACTGGCCCAGCTGCAACCAGGTTTAGTAGGGAACTGTGGCAACTTAAAACGTTTAAGAGTCTGGCTCCACAGGAAGAGCAATGAGGAATGTTGGATAGCCAAAACATATATATATATATATATATAAAAATATATTGACAATAGAGATTTTATATATATATATTTACTGCAGTCTTGTCTTTAATCTTTAAAGTTTTAAACTTTTGCTGTCTACAAGACAAACATATATTTTTGATATATTTTCAAATGCCAGGCCCAAAGTCATGGTCCTTTAGAGGTCTTATGGCTGTTTGTGTTTTTTTGATGTTTGTACCATCATGAAGACCTGATAAGTAGATGAATGACCATGATAAATGTGCGTAATGAGAAAGTGATAAGAACTGCAGCATCTGACATGAGTTATGTGTCTGTTGTCCAGAAATGGAGATGCTCTACTTTTATCTTTACTCTCTAATTTCTTAATTAGAAAGAAAGCATATTTTCCCCCCAGTGCATATGTATTTGGCAAGCATGCTGTCTAATAACAAGATATCTCAGCCAATGACCTTTTTATAGATACTGCTGTAATTTTTTGTTTAAAAATGTCTCTAGTCCCTGAAGACCATGAGCCACAGAACTAAGCTTTATGCAGTGATATATAACAAAAAGTTGCTAAGCATAAAATCTGATTTGCAAAAATTGAAAGATTAGGGCCTGATCCTGCAAGCCTTTGAAAACAGATGCTCATTTTCTCACATATATGGTCTGATTCAAGTTTCTGGAATTAGTTAGATGAGTAATGGCACACACATGTATTTTGAAAACTTAGCTATGGAGATCAGATTCTAATCTGAGACGCCTAGAAAGTCTGGATCCTGAAAGCCTTGTAAGGACAAAATTCCCTTTAATGAGATTTGTCCCATTGATAGAATTCTTGGTTTAGAAAGGCAACAGAAATGTAACCATTGATATAGTCCTTTAAAAATGAGCCACTGCATGCTGTTGGAGAATTAGAGCTGCATATTTTTTAGAAAATACAGCCTGCATTCAGGGACCTTAACTTTCCAGAAATGAAATGAATGGTCTGAATTAATTTACAGCAATGATGCTTTCAATCCATTGTTGTATGCTCCTATTCTGCAAACATTCACACACTTGCATGCTTCTTCATGCCAAGCACTTCTGCTGAAAAAGGATATAAATTTCTGGAAGTAGAGCTTAATGGGCTGAACCTGTTTCTCTCAAAGTGAGTGGCAAAACTGTTGACTTGAGTGAGAGGAGGATAAGATTAATAGCAATAAAGCTACACTAAATTAGGAAATTCTGCATCCTGTAAGCAGAAAAACTGTATTGGATTCAAAATCATAAAATAAGAACTTAAAATTAATGTATTTTGATTGCATACTGCGCAACTGTTGTAATACAGTATTTTATTCTGACATTTAATTATTTGCATTACTTTTCTGTAGTAATGCCACATTACTTGTGCTTAAAATCTACCACAAATAGTTGAAAGCAACTATCCCAGGTAACTACAAAAGTATATTGTGCATATGTTTTTGTTTTGCTTGCATCAAAGGGCAAAGTTAAACATCAGCAATACTGTCTGTAGCAAAGAAGAGAGAAACATTTTGTGGAGGGTGTTTATTTAGATTTTCTTGGTTTCCTTTCAAACTAAGATTTGTTTACTAGAGGCATTGCAATTTAGTGAGACAAATTAGGCTAAACTTTTTATCTCTGGTGGTTTGCACATGCACTGATTGAACTAGTACTTCTTCTAAAGATTGCCTAGGAAGATAAATGAACAAGAGGAGCAATTAGAGTAAGGAAAAACTAAAGATTGGCTGACATGATTTAAGTTTACCTCTAAGGCAGTTTGTCATTTTGTCTCTATAATCTCTATCAGAATTGACTAAAACCGTAAACATAAATCATTATACTAATTTATTTCACCACACTGTGGTCTGGGAGAAGAAGATTTCATTTTTTTCAACAGACTTTGGGGGATTCAAGCATTTGCAGAACTTTTTTAATATAGTAAAAAAACAAGCCAGCCTAAAGAATCATTGATTAGTATTTCAGCTTCTTTAAAATCTGATTTTTTGTGGTGTTGAGCCAAGAAAAGTTCCTGTTACTATTGCTAAAATAACTATTAAGAATTCAGAATAAATGGACATGGATTTGATTTTTTAAGTGACTGTGTAAAGCTTAATGCTTGACAAAATGTAATGGGAGGCCATTCGTTAATACTTCACACTAGACCAGTTAATAAGCAGCCCTCTCTCTTGAGATGCATCAGAACGAAGCATGTAGGACTATGGAATACCTTTGTGAGAGGGAAACCAGTAGATATCTGAGGACATCCTGCAGTATAAATCTCCACGGGCTGTCACGAGGCCTGTTATAGACTCTCCAAACATAGAGCTCTGTATGTCTTCATTAGGAACTGTACTAACAATGCTGGCTGCCTGTAATTTTATTCAAACACCACAGTAAAGCGAGGATTATATTATGTTACTCTTGTCAAGTGAAATATTCCTTATCAGTAACTTTGAGGGACGGATTTTCTAATGCCATTTAGACATTTATGTCCTGCTGACTTGCCTGTTTGTGAATGGTCTCATTTGGTTCAGTGGAGCTCCTCGCATACCCCAATGGCAGCAGGATCGCTGCCTAAATTGTTCCCCCAAAGGAACAGAGATTTCACCTCCCTCATGCCTGTGCTCCCACAGACGCCTTGCAGTGCAGGCTGTGCGTTGCCTAGTTCACCACCAGGCAACTCTACCAAAACCAGAACAAATGAATGTTATCTCTGATAGCTAGATCCAATGAAAGGAAGGGGAGGGAATGTGTCTCCAGGTCTGGGAGCACAGCCTGCAGCTAAATCTGGTTAAGCATACTGTGAATATTCTGAGTGTATTTTTAAACCTGGGCTAGGGGTGGCATTTTCCTACAAAATCTTTACTTAAAAATAAGCAATATGAGGATGACAGGAATTTCAGAATTCTGATTTCATATAGATTTGTGACTCCTAGTTGATTTTTCTCCTGTCAAATTATTTATAAGTCTCTTGTGCTCTACCTTGGCACCTGTTTTCAGGAAACCTTGAGGACTTTAACTTTCTTTCAGACCATTCTTCCTGCATCCCCTGTAACTTTAAGTTCAAATGCTGTTGTAAGGGAATACACAAATAAACACTACACATACTTAGAGAGCATGATTGCATAAGCTATAGGAAAATATGATAAACCAGGATCCATCAATAAGTATTTTTAAGCAGAAAGCTTTAGGGTTTTTGGAAGCCTACCTTGCCTTGATAAATGTTCCTGTTATCAGTCTTCCGTACTCTACTTAATCTACACTAAGTTCAGCACAAGGAAAATATGGCAGGAAAATGTGTCATTTCATTACTTCACTGCTGCTTAACATAATGCACACAGCAGAGACGTGCATATCTCACTGAGAAATGCATACAGGACTTGGTGTTCCATTGATTTTGCTGGCACAGCCACTGCAGGTGGCAGCTCATCCTCTGGCCCATACTGATCCTTTGTATTCCCTGCAATCCACAAAAGCAGCCTGCCAGACTGGGTGCACGCACTGGAATAAATTCTGCTACCTGTATTTTCCTTTCCTTTTACTTAATGGTGTTTTTTTTCCCTCACACTTGCAAATATGAGTTACTGAAATCCTACTCTTTCTCAGATTTCTATTTCTAATCTAGAGCTTTTGCCAGTTAAGTTGTGTGAGCAGCTTTGAACACAAACAAAACCTATGGCTCTGAACAGTCAAATTCCCACAGAATACAACAGAACTATAGGGCTTCTTACTTTTTTTTCAACTAAATTTCTTATACTTTTTCTTAAAAGCCATGCTGCAAAATGTTAGGTGAGTTTCTTATTCTTTCCTCCCTCTGATAGCTGAGACTGGCTATTAAGACTGGAAGAGTAATTTCCATAATTAATGACAATGTATGGGAGCAATAAACCACCGATGACCAAAAATGCTGAAGACTTCTAAACTTCTTTGAAATAGTTCTAAAGTCAATATAAGCATTATCAATATAATGAACCAAGATTAGCTCCACTGCTGGCTTAGCCCAAAAACAAAAGATGAGTTTGCAAGGAGCAAGTGTTTCCATTCTCACGACACAGGTAGTACAGGCTGAGTGAAAGACAGAAATATTTCTGCTTAATTGTAAAATCACTGAATGGAGGCAAAAGAGGCTAATAATGCCAAGTCTTCTGCCTGAGCAGGCATTTTATGTTGAGAAAACACTCATCCCAGCTTTGAACTCCAGAGGGCAATAGTCTACAGCATGACAGGTATGTAAGCGTTTATTAAAAAAAGGTCATTTCCAATAGTTTTCTTGATACTACTAGCAGAACTGGGGTCATGCCAATAGACACATAACAATGGTGGGTGCAGAACATACAGCCAAGGTTGTCGGAAGTGAAGCTGGTAACAGAGAATAAGGCTAATTAGGAAAAAAATGCTCTTGTACCTCTGAAAACTGGAATGCAGCAGCATGCTGGAGGAAAAGGAAGGTAAGAATATAAGTGGGGAGAAAATGTGTTACAGAAGCAGGTCAGAAAGGTCATGTAATTTGGGTAGAGTCATCATGTGTGCTAATTAATAGCTATAAGCTAAGTGTGACAGGTGTATAAATACTTATGATAATTTATTCTGATTATAGTATATAAATGGAACACTTCTCATATGGAACACAGGAATTCTTGCACACATCATCTAAGTAAACACTCTTGCACAGCTTTGTTAATGCAACACAAAGTTTGACTCTGATTAACCAAGAGGAAAATATTTTAATACCACTAAATTATTAAATATTATCATTATTTTTTTGAAAGGTGCACTAGATAGGACCTATGTTTTTCAGATAAACCACTCCCACTCTGGCCATGTCACCGATCATACCAGTAAACCCTTTCAAGCTCTCACAGCAGGTCACTGCTATGGTGGGTTTTGCTACTACCTGGAGTCTAATCCCTCACAAACATATCTGCTGCCTACCTTGTCACCGTTGGCACTGTGCCCTTCTCCCATTATGCAGACTAGGTTTACTTGCCCTGCTCCAGCTCTGAGCAGAACTAACCTCACCTGGACAACATTATAGGTTTAATCACAGGTTCAGCAAAGCAAAACAGGCTCCAAACAAAACTTGAATAGACAGTAGGCAAATAGGGGAAAAAAAGTCTTTTTGTATGTCACTCTTTTGTGCTTTCATGAGTCATGTTTTTCAGATAAAGACTTTGCACTGTTTGGTGTTACATGCTAGCATCACTTCTCTCCCTGAGATCAAGGAAGAGCTACACCTGCCTACCCAGACTTTGCTGGGGAAGAAAGTTTTCCTGGAAGCAGTAGGAAGTTAGTCAGCCACCCATCTAGGATTCAGAGAGGCGAGGGATGAAAATGTACTTTACTGTGCATAGATACTTCTGAATATCTTCTTTTTTTTTTTTTTTTTTATTTTTAAATTGGTGTTGTAGCCATATACTCCTTTTCCTTTTGTTTTTNTTCAAAAACACCTAAGTTTTAGGATTTAGTTTCTTGAACCATTAACTGTAGCAACAACACAGAGTCTTTATAGTTCCACAAAACTGTTGGATGATCACATAATTATAGAAGCAATACCTGATGCCAGAACATTTCTACCTATCTTGTTAATCCCAGAAATGGGCACAGTAATAATAGATTTGTTATCCCTGGGTGTGACTCTTATTTTTGAAATGACTGCAATATTGTCATGCTTGCCTGTAACTAAATCTAGAATCATTTTTATCACTGTCTTCATACTGAAAGCACTACATTTGCCTGTTTTAGATACCTGAGGGTGGTATTTCCTTCTGCAGAGATAACCTCTTCTGGCAGTTGCATTCCACTGTACCCAGGAAACTATTGAGCAGTGAAACTAAAGAGGATCTTGTTTTTTCTTCTTACTCTTCCTTATTAACAAGAACAGAAATTAAGATAGAAGTATTGGCACAATATAAAGGGACAATGAGGGAGGAGATCATATCCAAGATGGAAGCAAAAACTCAAATTTGCATTTAACTCTTTGAGATCAATGTGAGTTTAAAATAGAGGAGCAAATAACCTCTGTCGGACAATTGTGAAAGCTCTGTCATATAAATTGACAAGTCGGGCAGTAAAGGTTACAAGAAAACTGTGATATCACAATCAAGTTTACAGGTTTGTAAAAAGCAGTTTATAGCTAAGAGGAAACAAGTGATTCAAGCAACTTACTCTCCCAAAGTTTGATGCCATTCTTCAGTAATTGATATTGCAGAGAAGGAGAAACAAACCTGGACTTCAGTAAAGCATATAATACTCTCTGACAAAAAATCAGCAGAGATTAACATCAAAACTGTGCAATTGGTAGTAACTGGCTAAAAATTAGGTGGTAGCAGGTTCTTTTGAACAGGAGATTAAACGCCTGCTCTAAGGTTACAGGTGGAGTTTCTGAGAGGTCACTACATGGAGTGATATTCCTAAGCAGCATTTGCACAAAAAATCATGACAGCTGTCCAAGATGCAGACCTGAGAGGAACTGTCAGCAGAACGGTATCTGAGGTTCTCAAAATGGGAGGCTCCCAGAACTGGGGGTCATTTCTGAAGTTTTATCTCAAAGCTTGACTCAGTCCCATTACCCCTTCCGTATATTTGGGGACTCTATATGGAGCAGGAATGAGTGGAGCATTTACAGCATCCTTGGAGCATTTACAGCACTTCTTGAAGGGAATTCAGCTTTTCTTTACACCATATGTGGTGTCTCTGGGACCACTTTTCCTCCCAACTGGCTGAAAAATAATCACACTTTCTTTCTTCCCCTTTTTCTTTAGAATTTAAGCAACTCTGTTGGAGTTTCCAGGAATAAATAACTGTGGAGGTAATGGTAATAATGAAGGATTTTAGCCCTGGCCAGAGGACTACACAAACCTGTGTTGTATGATGCACTGGCAATCGCACGGCTGTGCAGGCTGCTCTCCCTCTTCCCTGGGATGAGCTCTGTGTGCTGCTGAGCCATTGCTTTTCTTCAAAACCCTAAATTCACANTTCTTGTGATTTATACTTTTTTATGTGTTTTTTTTTTTTTTTTTTTTTAATCCTAAACTGGTGTTGTAGCCAGATACTCCTGTTCCTGTAGTTATTTGTTTATGTTGTACAAGTAACTGGCTATTTGACTTTATTATTTTTAGGTTTTCTGCAGTTTGCGGTCCCACACTAGATTTCAGAGTGGATACTGTACAGCTGCATTTTCTTGTAGTTTTACAGGGTCAGCATGGATTCAAGCTCAGTCACCCACCTATAATGTAAATAGCACCATCTCGGCTGCTCACTGAATAATTGGAAGCTGTGTCTAGTTCAGTCTGAGTACAAGTAAATTTGAGATAAATCTAGGTTTGAGTTTTTTTCCCTTTAGTTGGGCTTATTTTTGCATTCTTTCAAAAACACCTAAGTTTTAGGATTTAGTTTCTTGAACCATTAACTGTAGCAACAACACAGAGTCTTTATAGTTCCACAAAACTGTTGGATGATCACATAATTATAGAAGCAATACCTGATGCCAGAACATTTCTACCTATCTTGTTAATCCCAGAAATGGGCACAGTAATAATAGATTTGTTATCCCTGGGTGTGACTCTTATTTTTGAAATGACTGCAATATTGTCATGCTTGCCTGTAACTAAATCTAGAATCATTTTTATCACTGTCTTCATACTGAAAGCACTACATTTGCCTGTTTTAGATACCTGAGGGTGGTATTTCCTTCTGCAGAGATAACCTCTTCTGGCAGTTGCATTCCACTGTACCCAGGAAACTATTGAGCAGTGAAACTAAAGAGGATCTTGTTTTTTCTTCTTACTCTTCCTTATTAACAAGAACAGAAATTAAGATAGAAGTATTGGCACAATATAAAGGGACAATGAGGGAGGAGATCATATCCAAGATGGAAGCAAAAACTCAAATTTGCATTTAACTCTTTGAGATCAATGTGAGTTTAAAATAGAGGAGCAAATAACCTCTGTCGGACAATTGTGAAAGCTCTGTCATATAAATTGACAAGTCGGGCAGTAAAGGTTACAAGAAAACTGTGATATCACAATCAAGTTTACAGGTTTGTAAAAAGCAGTTTATAGCTAAGAGGAAACAAGTGATTCAAGCAACTTACTCTCCCAAAGTTTGATGCCATTCTTCAGTAATTGATATTGCAGAGAAGGAGAAACAAACCTGGACTTCAGTAAAGCATATAATACTCTCTGACAAAAAATCAGCAGAGATTAACATCAAAACTGTGCAATTGGTGGTAACTGGCTAAAAATTAGGTGGTAGCAGGTTCTTTTGAACAGGAGATTAAACGCCTGCTCTAAGGTTACAGGTGGAGTTTCTGAGAGGTCACTACATGGAGTGATATTCCTAAGCAGCATTTGCACAAAAAATCATGACAGCTGTCCAAGATGCAGACCTGAGAGGAACTGTCAGCAGAAGGGTATCTGAGTGTCCTACAGGAACAACCAAATAACTGCTAAAAACCAAAGGAAACTAAATCATTAAAACCACCAGCTTAATAACACAGCTACTGGTAAAAATCCCTGCTACAGGTGAGAGGCTTTGTACTTTAACATGAGAGAGGGAGAGAAACAGCAGTGATCATAGATCACAATATAGTCCTTAATTATGTACAAGAAGAAAAAACAATGATGATATAGTAGACCAGAAATACTGTAGAGCAACATTATACAAAATCTTGCTGAGACATTATGGGCATGTATGTAGCATGTAAAGTTTTAGTGTCTGAGAAAAACAAATGAAGTCTGCAGGTGTTGAGAAAGATGTTCAGGGAAGATGGGTAGATTGCAAAGTCACTCCCCTCTACTCATGTCTCTTCAATGTGTCTTTAAGGCGAGTCAAATTCCTATACTCTTTTGACTCACTCTGATATTATAGAATATAGCTCTCTATATGCAGATTTATCATTGTAATTAATTTTTAAATTTGCACACTGCCTTTTCACCTTAACCCGCAGATGCTCCTTCTCAATATTCTTTTATCGAAGGCATCTTTCAGAGCTCTTTTTCAATGGTGTCTTCTTTCTGAATGTGGAAACATAGTGTTCTTGGCTTTTGCCAGACTGTTTCTTCTTGGCCTGTTTGTAGGCTTAGAGTCTAAAATGTTTTCTATATGCCATGCTAATGTAAATGAAACAACAAACCTCAGCATTAAATTAAGGTTCTAAAGTTATATGAGAGAACAGTTCCAGGTTAAGAGTAGGTGTGTTGCATATATCTTTGAATCAAAACAGATGCAAGCAAGTTAAGAATAGTACATAGAAAATATATTAATCCTCATCGTGTGGTGTGACCAGCACACAGTGTAGTGTGTGTGGTTTGTTATTTTGTGTGTAAGGAAAAACTTTTCTGTGGATATCAAATCCAGAATTGGGTAGGATGCATTAAGAAATACTTTGTATTGAAGCAGCAGCTCACAGGAGAATGTCTTTGCATCACTGAACACCTTGGCATCTATATTAAAAAAAAAATAAAAACATTAAAGTAACACTTCAGTATTACTCAAATATTAAATTAAATCTGTCCCATTTTACCAGAATTTCCATTATTACTGATGTATATTAATCTTGATATATGTGAAAACCATAGTTTTGTTCCTAGCACAAACCTTGTCTGTATTGAAAGTATATTGTACTTTTTAATGGCAAAAAAGTACTAATTTTCTCTAACATGGTTTATATCTACTAATTATGTGTTGTCTTTTCCACCCTTGCTTTTCAGCTTCCCTCCGTTCCATCCTCTTGCTTTCCAGGACACACAAATTAGATTAAGTATACTAAATGGCAGAACAATTAGTTTTTAATCATAAACAGGTTGCATGCTGTTTTCCTTGAGGCACAAGAAAGACACTACATATTTTAATAATGATCTCTTAAATTTATATCCTGCTTCTCTGGCCTTTTGTGTTTGTGCCTGCCTGACACTTCCAAAGTGCTGATGGTGAGCTACAACTCTACCCTGCACCATGTTCCTTGAAGAGTGTATCTTGTGCCAGAGCATCCAATATGCTGGCCACATATTTTCTGCTACTTCAACACTTTAAAAAGCCCCAGTAAGTTAGTCCCACTGTTTCTACACAGGGTCAAAGTAAAAGGATTGCAGGAAAAGTAAAAAGGGGCTGTGTTTTAAGGGTGTAATCAAACCCTCGCATACCAAAACCAGCACTGAGCCGTGTTTAATTCTTTTTGTTGGTTTTTCTAGGAATGTTTTATTGAGGTATCATAGTACGCAAGTCCATACCACTCAAATATATTTTATTCTAATGCATGTTTCAAAAGGGGAGAAAAGGTATGACAGACGAATTGTGATTGCTAACAAGAGCTCACGCAACTTTCAAAATGCAACGTGGCAGGCATCTCTTCACACTCTGGGCAAATGGCACATGGTACTGGGAGACATTAGGTTTTTAGAAGTGAAGTTAAACTGATAAATTAGACCTCATTTATTGAACAGCAGTTACAGCCAATTGCCCAGGGAGTCATTTGACACCTTTGAAGACCCTGCTAACTTAATTGGTGATAGTTTGGGGGCTGAAGGAAACATTTAAGCCTGTAGCAGCAGGACACCGTGCAGCATGAAAATGGAGAAGACAGGCATTCTCACTGACAAGGGGAGTCATATATAGATTTTTGTGTCCATTGTTTTCGCTTATTTGTGTGTGTGCTTTACTCAGTCAATCAAATATAATTGACACCACTGGGTTCTGTTGTTTTGTGGATGACAGGAGCTAATGCAAGGGAAAAAAGCTGGAAGTAAACTTCCCCCTGAAAGGCTGCGTAAAGGTTTTTCCACTGGGCTTGTGACATTTTTTGCTCAATTGTATTAATTGATGTAGTGACAAGGCAGTTGGAAAGATGATGGATACTGATCACTACCCTTTTTTTTTTTAAGTATTAACATAAACTGCTTTTGTGTAAGCAGTAGGAATGCAACCAGTAAGAATGTTAGATGAAGGTTTAAGCACCTGCAGACTGAGTTTATGGGACTCAGTAGTCACAGCTGGAGATTACTACAGAATGAGCAAGGGATGTTGCCTTGGGACAAACTTATAATCAGGACACCCATGTCCCCACCTTGACTTTTCTGTTCATTCCTTTCCACTTATGCTGGGGCACTCTAGATGTACCAACTCCTTGCATCAGCTCAAAGGGCATGTTTAATTAAAGCTCATCTGGCTCTTCCCTACAATATCTCCAAATTCAGGTTGGACACTTAATTGCCTGAGTGAGGTGATAGAGGATGTCAGTAGATTTTGGTTCCCACAGTTTGTTACCACAGTTTGGTTGCTGGCTTCCAGTTTTGCAGAGTACCAGTGTGGGTGATCCCTGGATTCAAGGTACAATGTATTAACTGCCCTGTGAGGATGCCCCTCTGTGAGGATGCTGACAAAATCACACGCACATTTATTATTCTGCCTCACAGCATTCCACGGAGGACAAAAAGATGCCCCCATAGGCACATGACCAAGTGCAGAGACAGCGGGAATATGGTAACACAAGGGAATAAAGATACTTGATCTGGGTTAACACAGGTTTCAATTGGTCAGTTTCCTAAAGGATGTAATCTCTGAAGTTGACTCAGTATGTAAAAATGCCAGTTCCTTGCTTCTGAACTTCATTCAAAGGAGGTGGCTAAAAAGGGAGTTTGTAAGAGTCCAAACTTCTAAAGGAGAAAGTCTGAGGCCTTGAGACAAAAATGTAAGTACACCTGTGAATCAACATTAGGGGGAGCATAGGTATCATCTATGAACACATAGATTGAGTGAATATTGAACCAGCCATACTGTTCCATTTACATGTTGTCTGCAGTTGTGGTTACTAGGCTGGGATGATTAACATATTCCATATGTTTATCTCCTAATTAGAAACTTGGCTTTAAATGTCCCACCATCTTTTTCTGGATCCTATTACCTATTACTGGCTTCAGACTTACAGGTAAAAGGAGGTATAGCCCAGAGAAGGTTGTCACCAAAGTTCTCATCCAGACAAAATGTTTAGTGAAGAGAACTCAGTCAAATTAAGGAAAACTAAGGCATTTTTTTCATAAATATTCCCATGGGTGGCTCTACCCCACAAATATTTGCTTTACCAACTTGCAAGAAAAGAGTTGTGCCCACAGTTTAAGTGATCTGAATTCACTTCCTCCTCTACCACTGACATTGTGTACGATGGTGGTACTTTAGGGTGAGAGCCCCAAAAAGACTTAATATCTTGCTACTTCTGGAAATCCTCAGTACAAAATAAAGCACTATTTCCTGCACCACAATGCAGAAAGACACATAAGAATAGGATATCCATAAAAAGGTAAACTGGCTAGGAGAAGTCCAAGTTCAAGAAAGAAAATATATGAAAGGGAGAGACAAAGCTCTGTTCTTCTCTGTGAGACGGGGAAAGGGAAGCACCTCTTTTAGCAAGAACTGTATCCAGGTACAACCTCATTTTGCTAGATTTCTAACCCAGTTCTTCTCACACAACATGATTCATAGGTACATTGACTCATAAGAAAAGGTGCCTGGTCATAGATTCACTGCTCTAATCTCTCTGATGTGTAGCAAGGTTTTGTACCTGGGCTTGGCAAAGCATCATGGCCCCAAGTCTGTAGGACACAAGATGGAGGTTGTCCCATTGGCTCTTGCTGGAGGTTTTTCAGGAGGGGTGAACCCAGCCAGCATGGAGCTTGGCTTTTGCTGGTGGTAGCTCTGGGAAGTCATTCTCCTCTCTGAGCAATTAATAGTTTGGTGGGAGGACTTGTCTGGTTGTGCAGCAGAAAAAGTGAGTAAGAGTTTTACTGGTGGACATTTGAGAGTCTGGAGACTGTCTCTCTTGTACTTGCAGACTGCAAAATCATTCTACTTGTATTTCCACAAATCCTTGGGAAGAATACAACAAAAAGAGTCCATTGTTTCCCTCTGATTCCAAGCTTCACAGACTTTCTTCTTTAGATGCCTTGGTGTGCCTGATCATAGTGCATAGTGTGCAATATGTGAAACAGCTGGGTCTCCTGCAAGGGTAGATATCTCTAGGAAAAAGGTGGAAACATTTGCAAATGTAGTGTGGTAGACAAACGAAAGCAGATACTAAAGCAAAGTAAACAATTTCAGTATAGAATTGTCTTAACAGTTCAGTCAAAGAGTAAGAATTTTTTTTTTTCTTGTAATTGCTTTGATACCTGTTGATACAGTTTGCCCATTTGGAATGCGGAGATTTCATTGACACAAACCTGCAGTCACTTCAAAGTATTTGACTGTCGTCATTTCTGGTCTAAGTCAAAAGCCAGTAATAAGCTGCATACAATTAAAATGTAGAGAGTTTCATATTGTGTACTTTTAGTGTACAAGTGGATGGGAAATGAAGAGTCAATAAGAGAAGCATTCGTGCTTGAAGAATGCCAAGTAGCTATCACAGGGAGAGCCATGAGTTTCACACTTCATTGAAGGATAGAGTTGTATACCAACCAGTGTGGACTCCTGGTGTAAAAATTGATGTGTTTGCATACCTGTGAAAAAGACAACCTTTGTTTTTATTAGGAGGACTAGGATAAAGTAAGAGGGTTAAAGACACCACACTTGAGCAAGTAAGGAAGGGATGAGGGAGAGAAGAGGAAGTCATCTGAATGAGGGATGGGTATGCTCTTTTGATGTAACCTTACTGTTAGTAGATGAACTGCTGTCCTTGTAAATTCTTCATCTGTCTTTTGTGTGTAAGCATTCTGTCTGGTTTTAGATTTGACGGACAATTACTGTACTTAGCATGCATTGATCAGTATCTTAGGGGAACTGGAAGACAAGACAATGTTCCCTGCCCAAGGGTGTGGTGAGGCTATAAAATGGGGCCCATTGACACCTGAAATGTTTCGGCTCCTCAAGACATGCTCCACACTCTAACCAAAGGATATCAGACACCCCTTTGAGCTGTGTGGGGCACAGGAGAGTGGCATCACTGGGATCTAAGGAGGCAGAAATTTCCCAGTGACTGTTGATGACACAGAAGTCTGTTACCATGCAATAAAATACTGGGACAAAGGCTTGACTTTGGAGGCTCACAGAAGATGTGTCACATTTGTGAATATTTTCTTGCCCATGTTGAACTTGTAAAATTATGAGAAAGCCAAACCTCAGTATCTTGAAGGAACACATAAATTTTAAAATATTCACCTGATTAAACAGAAACTGCCTGATGAGACGTTCAATTTTGATGTCAAGTTCATCTAAAGCGTTTGAATTCCATTAATTTCAGTAAACTTTCAGTCACACCCCTGTAATGTTTAAGAATATACAGCAAATCTTCCATGTTCACATGGAGTATGACACAAAGAGGTGATTTCCCTAGGACAACATACACAGCAAAATGTTGAATCAAATTTGGAACTCAATGCTTCTGGAACGGGTATAAAGCCTTGTCCTTTAAAATGTACTGTTATTTCAAGTGGCTGATCCTACTAGGGAATCAGTATGTTACTGTCCTTGTAATTTAGCAGGTAGATTCTAAAATTTGTAAACAGATCCAGCCATTTTCTGCTGCAAGGGAAAGGATCACATGTCTGGAATTGTGGATTTCTTGCAAGGTGCTGTGAAACTGGTAACGTGTGCTGTGAAGTCCTCTGGAGGTCCAGCAGCACAGGTCTGCCAAAGACAAAGACCTACACAGAAAGGATGATTTGGATATATACAGGTGAAATGAGGTTTAGAGCAATTTTTATGATTATTTTTATTTCCCCTTTAGATCCTTTTCAGATACTTCTTAAAGTATTGGTGTCACCCTGGAGCTGACCTTACTAATTAATCCTTCAGAAGTTTGATCATGTATGTATCGATTTATGTTTCTGTCATGTGTTGTGTCATTATATGAAGCAGGAGCATGGCCTGGCATCACTGAAAGAATCTGTCAGTGGATGTTTTGTTCCCTTTCAGTGGGAGATTTTTGCTCTGTATAGCTCTTGTAGGAACAGAGAGGGAGTTATTTTCAGACATTCCTGAAACTGAAATAACTCCACAGTGTTAGTACAAACAGTGTGAAACAAATGTACAGACGCTTCCCCCTGCAGATGTTTTTAATTTTCTGGTTAATTCTCCCAGTGTAATTATGGCAGTGTGGGAAACACTGGCAACAATTGGTGAGTTTGTAGTCAACATCCTTTCTGTGTTTCATTACAAAATTGGAAATACTACCCTGTGCTAGGAAGATAAAAACCGGTACAGCTTGGGAACTGTGGCTCTAGAATCTGCTCTCTCTTCATAGTGAAAGGGGTTCTACTTTCAACCAAAACCCAAGAATACAAAAAAAGGCAAATAGTGATATTTCTTGTTGAGGTGGTGAACATCCTGACTTATACTTCATCGCAACAAGTTTTTCGGTTGTTCTTTGCTTGTCTGCATGGTAATTAGTTCAGTCCTTAAGACAGATAAACAAGTGGAAATCCTTATGCTAAAAATCAGAAGGAAGACTGAATTTATTCAAAGCAACATGTTTCCCAAAGTATTCCATACACTGCCATTTGTGGGAACTGTGATGCCTTGAGGAAAACTCACTAGCGCATGGTACAGCTCATCATTCGATTCACCATTCATCTATAGAAAAAAAATCCATGTATTGTTATTTATTATTCTTCCTGAGGTATACTGATTGCTTCACAGAAGCCATGGAAAAACATGACATTTATTCAAGGGGCTTTCAGTGTATGGTTCAGTTGTATCGATAATTGTGACAAAAATAGAGGCAGCAATGGACGTATCCCAGTATAAAAAATAAACATGTGATTCTTCACTGTAGTACCGAGGAACAGAGTCTCTTACTGCTGTCAGTGCCTTCATGATTACTCATATATGCTATAGCTTCTAATCAAACATCTTTTTATTTCCAAACTGTCATTTGCATACTCCTTGATAGTATCCTTTGGATGCATATAATATATATGTCGTACCAACATGCAGACAGATGATGATGCATGTTAGATAACTATAAATCTACCTGCAATTGTACTTCAGTGTTGCTTTATCTGTGTGTAAGTGCAAGTGTGTGTGCAGTGTTTGTGCAAAGCCAGGTTTGTCCATTTACCCCCTAGTCAGATTTGCAGGAATGAAAAAGCTGTAGTTCTCTTTTAGACAAATTTGAAGAGGTTGTACTGTGTATGACGTGCAGAGATCAGCTCTTCCATAAGCAGAGATGCACCTAATGTATGTTCATATGCCAAAGGAACTCAAGATATTTTGTATTATTCCTTTTAGGTCTTCAATAGGTGAATTTAATCTTAAGATACACAGGGATCCTGACTAATTCCAACCAAAATTGTGGATTTAAAAAAAAAAAAAAAAAAGAGGGTTTATGTCAAGATAGAGAAGGCTGGAGCAGCTGTACCATAGCTGCCCATCAGATCATTAATGCCCTGTGGCATATCTGTAGGTTATGGCAGAAAGCCACTACTGCATCACTTCTGCAGTTTCCCATCCACTGCACAGCTGAATGTAGTCCTAGACTCAACTCTCTTGCAATAAATGGTATGGGAGCTGACTTTTTAGATATACTTACTATTGACAGGCCTGTGTAATTTGGCTTTTCTAACAGTTTGTCAGTAAGCAGTGCCCTTTGCTACTTCATAATTAGCATCTAAATTATGCACATTAGTTCAAGATTGTAGGCTTCAAAGGTTCTAACTCTGGAGAGTGCACCAAGGAAGCAATAAATATTTTAAGGAGTAGCATGTATAAAATATTATATGCATGTGGAGGTTATAATGGAAGTGCATTGCTTCTGAGCTCTTGGGTTAAATATTCTCAAATCAGCATACTTGCAGTAAAAAAAATCTGTATTTTGTAAAATTTAAAGACTGCAGCCCATCAGAGTGCTTCAGTTTTGCTTTTTCACTCATAGCAAAGGCAGGTGTTTGGATATAATGCAAATGTGTTAAAGTTAATGGGCCTTATATGAATGAGCTCTACATATATGAATGCAAGCAGTTGCCAAAATTGACTGTAAAATCAGAACCTTCTTTAGTAAAGAAATGAAAGAACAGCTTTTTTATAGATCTCATGACACTTTTTTACTAAACTTATTCTAAAAACCAAAGTCATTTGGGCAGAAGTTGAAATTTAGTAACATCGTAAAAACAGAGAAGCGTCAGGAAACGTGCAATGAAGCTGAGCCTTTCAGTGGGTTGTCTTACCCTTCTGTTTTTGCTGAACCTAAGCGAGTGCCATACAGGTCTAAACTTTGTTTAGTCGTCATGTTTGTGTTTATATTTGCATTTGCCAAGCAGAATGACTTTTTCAGATGATTTACACAAGCATATTTGATCAATGCTCTTAACATCAGTGGAAAATGCTGCCTGTACTATGTAGCTGGCATGGTAAAAGAAAAAGTTAGGGTTTTCTTGAACTTGCTACCTTGCTTGCCACAGTGGGAGGCAGAAATCTAGGGCACATCTTCCTTAAGACATTCAAAGGTGAATGCAGGTGTGGTGTGCAAGAAATACTTGACACCAGATGCAGTTGGATTTATGTAAGAGGCACAATATTTGCAGGGTTCACTCCAGCTCTTGACACCTGCTCTTCACCGATTGAGTGTGGTTGTGGCTGCACACTGGAATGAAGCTGACAGCATTCTTGCTGGCCCTCCAGGGGCTTGTGTTTTTACTTTTCACAGTAATAGATGAAAAACAAGCAGAGCAAACTGTTGATGTGGTAATCCAAAGTTCCTTTTCTCTTTCTGTTTATTTTTCTGCAATTGTTTCTTTAACCCACTGTATTGATCTAAGGAGGAGAGGCTTAGTTCTGTGCCACAGTCATCTGCTCCTTGGGGAAAGAATAAACGATCCCAGAAAAAGAAGGGGAAGGAAGGAAGGAAGGAAGGAAGGAAGGAAGGAAGGAAGGAAGGAAGGAAGGAAGGAAGGAAGGAAGGAAGGAAGGGAAAGAAAGAACCCTGAAGATTGACTGACTGGGGGCCCTAGTGGATTCCTTCTTACACCAGAGCATCATTTAAGTCTATGTTCTTTCATCTACCTTGTTTGCAGTAAATAGCTGCCCATTATGTCAGGTCAGGCAAGCACTGTGGCGTCACAGCTCAGCAGCCGTGATCAGCTTGCCAAGCGTGCAAGGGATGGCCTCCAGGGAGCAAGATGCATGTGTCAAGTTCTTGAGCTGTCAAGGCTCAAAGCGACAATTTATCTGGAGAGTTTAAAACATCCTTGCAAAGTTTCCCTTTCTTCCCTTCCTCCCTCCTCTTGCTGACAATCTGCTTGAAAGAAGACAGACGCGGGAGCAGTTTTCTTTGGACTTGTTTAATTCCACAAGATGCAATGCACCAAATACAATTCTGTCTGTCTTTTAAGAGGCTGAGTTGAGGAGGCAGACATGTTGTTGTGGGGAGGGCAAGGGGTCCTTTATACTAACTCAAATATTTCCAGATTAGTTTGGTGCTGTCATTATACCTTCCTTATGTTCTTTGCCCACAGTAAACAAACTACATTAAAGTTCCTAGAGCAACAAAAGAGTTGTGTTTGGGGTGAAATTTTTCAAGCTGCCCTTCTACTGCATTTAGTCAAATATTTTATAGCCCTTTAACACAGAACCAAGTTATCAATATGCCATATCTTTTTCCGTTGCATCATTTTAGCCTTAGGACATAATGTTGTCTATGGATTTGTTTGCATGAAAATAAGATTTCTCTTGTAAGCAGAGCTGAATCACTTATGAGACCATATCTTACAGTGCCAGTTTCATATCACGGACACCTTTGCTGGCTGATTCTGTTCACAATACAAATTCGGAGGCATTTGTCCTAGACATTATGTCCAATAGAGCGCACCCTAAAAATATAACTTCTCAAAAAAAAAAAAATTCTATACTCTCTCTGTAGTCTGTCATCCTCTGATCACAAGGAAGCATATTTTCACACAAGGCAAACCTTTTTCTGCTCCTGAGTGCCTTTTGCCACACATGAAAGATAATTTCTATATTTGCTTCCTAAGTTGCACCTGCATCAGGAGAAGGTGAAGCATACCCTTTCAAGACATCTTCTTTCTTTTTACTGTACTTGCTTTCTGTCTTCTACAAACATAGCCCAGGCAACCAGTAATAGAGAACCTACTTTTGAGATGATCCTGCCATTGCCCATGCCCGTAGAACAAGAAAAGTTATAAAAGTAGTGGAGCAAAGCTGGAACATTCCTCCCTCACCACCACTTTTGCCATGTTTCCTCTTCTTGAATGATTGCCTTTCTCCACCAGAAGTTACAGAGTTTAGAAGAGTTCCCAGAAGGGAGAGGCATAGTTTAAACCACAGAGCAGACAGAAAGGTACATCAGGTTTACTCTCGTGCTTTCTTCATTCTTCAGACATGTTAGTGCCCTTGATATGTCTGCAGACAAGTGATCAAATGCTTTGGATTTCCATATATATATCCTCAAACTCAGGGCCAGCAAACTGGCCTGCATGGAATTCTCACTTTTCTGTATGGTTTCCCAATGCAGATCATAATGCATATGCACACAGCACTGAGCAAAAAGGCATTCACTCATCCTTCCTTTAACAGGTAACCAGTCAGGTTTGGAGTTAGCATCGTGACCCTGTGGTAGCTCTGTTTGATCCAGAAGTCTGTCTGGAAAATCTCTTCTCACAGAAGCCATCTGACTAACCAGAGAGGTCCGTTATAACATCCATCCATCCTCTAGTATCTAGTTCTTCAGAAAAGTAATGCTCACAGTAAGCATATTTGCAAAAGACATCAGCTAACATCTAAGCCTCTAAGGCTGCTTGCTAAATGTCTATAGGTAGCTGTGGTCTTTTCAACAGATTCCTATGATTTTTTCCTGATTTGCACTCAAATTCAAACAAAAAAAAATCTATACTTATCCTGACAGCACTAGCAATGGCATCAAGTTTATTTCTCTCATCTCAGCAGTTTTCTGTGCCTCTCCCAATTTTCTTAAGTGTGTTGTGTTAGATACTGCATCCAAACCTGAATGGACAGGTTAGTTACTGCCAGCAGGTCACTGTTCATCTCTCTCAGATATAGCACACAATGCCTTACAGTAGCAATAAGATTTACAGGCATGGCCTGCACCATGCTGAACTAGTAGCATGCACATCCTGGAATTGAAGAAAAGGAAGCTCAGTCACTGTGGTACAAGTAATCTTTCTTTTCCCATACTATCAGCAAGCAGTTAAGATAATTTCTGCAGCAAAATAAAATGTTGCAGATCAGTTGTCACAGGTTATTTATTACTTTATTAGTCTGTAAATGTTTTTGAGGCAACCACTCTCCTTTGGCCACCTTACCAGCCACTGGATGAGCACCTCGGGCTCTCTCAGATCTGTAAATTGAGCCTCGATGTCATGGCACAGACTGCCACAATATAAGGTTTCTGATCAAGTTTCCACAATAAAAAAAAGGCAGGAAAGTAAGCTTTTCCATCAGTAAATTTTTACTAGCAATGCAAGCACATCGAGTAACTTTTAGGCTCCTCAAGCCTATCTTAGCATAGCACGAACTGAAGATTTGGAGTTACATCTGGGTATGTAATCTCCAGCTGTGTTCTGGTTGCTGCTTGGGCAACTCCTTCACAGGGACGGCACAACCTCGCTTTCCAGAACTAAACCTACATTATTTTCAGCCCCAGCCATCCTCTCTCTTATCTGTCCTACTGCATAACAAACAAAGTATTGATGACTGGTATTTTTACTGTTCATTGTATCCAGCTGCTTCATCTTTTCTTCCACTGACTGCATGCTATGTGAGAAAGACTGAAGTAAATGAACAAAATATGACACTCTGTGTTAGAGTTTCTTTACATCCTTTTCATAAGCTGATAAGTAGCATAGGCAACATGATGAGGCAATTAACTTTTTTGATGCAATGGAAGGTGTGAGGGATGTGTCCCAAGCATAGGGTTATGCTCTGAATATTGAAGAGAAAATAAAATAATAAAACATGCTTTCTTTCTCCATACTGAATAATAAAATGAACCTCTGAAAAGTATGTGATCATAATGCATGTGACTGGTCAGACAACCTTGCAGATGGTATAATTAGACTTTTGAGGGCAAGATGCATTATGCAAACATGACGTTATTTCAACAAAGTTTTCCTTGTCTCCAGTACAGAAACTGAGCAGATAGTTTGTAAAGAAGACATTTTTTTCTTAAATGACTTTCATATATGTCTCCATGGAGAGCAATGTTTGTTGGAAAGCAGGAGTTAGATTATAGAAATTGACAAATACTACTGTGCATATTTTAAAATTATTTTTCTTATTACACAGAAATCGATAACCTCGATACATGTCCTCGTGACTAACATGATTCCAAAATCACAGTTTATTCTGCCTCTTCTAAATCTTCTGGTAAATTGAGAGTGATACGGTTAGCTATTTTATGTGGCATTTAGATTTATTTTTTGACAGTGGCCTATGAACAGTGACCTTGTTCACAGCAACCCATGACCATGCCTTTTGAAGGAGCTCTTCTACGTTGTTCTGCGACAGCTTTGAAAGATGTATCACCATCATCGGAAAGCCTTCCTGAACTTTGAAAATGTTTTTAAAAAGATATACTTGATCTTAGATAACAAAACTGTATGGATTTGGCTTTCTCCACTAAGATTTGGGATTTCAGATACGGTAAGAAGATCCAGGATACCACTGTTAGAATTCTGTTAGTGTCCCACTGGTTTTATGGTGCAGCAGAAACTACTAAGTTATCCTTTAGGATACCAAGTCTCTATCCATTTCAGAAACGCTCAGAATT
Source organism: Syrrhaptes paradoxus (assembly GCA_013400615.1). Classification (NCBI taxonomy): domain Eukaryota; kingdom Metazoa; phylum Chordata; class Aves; order Pterocliformes; family Pteroclidae; genus Syrrhaptes; species Syrrhaptes paradoxus. The sequence continues at coordinate 10,172 of VZTO01022095.1, read as the reverse complement.
ATAACAAGGGAGCACTTCAGTTCATAAAAAAAAACCAGGCTGAAATCAGGAAAAGCCAATTTATCAGAATTAAGTCTTTAAGTGCTTTTTTTTCCTGTTAAAATGCATCAAACTGAATAACTGAGCTTTATTATTGCTATTTGAGGAAAATTTACCTAATGATTAGAAAATGTCATTAAAAGGAAAATGATTGGCTGTAAAAGTCTTTCCCTGATAAAATGTGTTGACCTAAATGATATTCCTCAAAGGTAAGTCAGAGTGTTATGTGATGTTCTCTTATCGATTGTTGATTCTATGCATACCTCTGGGAACAGAAACCACAAAGAAATGTTTTGAAAGGAAAAAGAGTGACCTTTTCTATGGAGGCATTTTACTACTATGTGATGCTGAAATAAATAGCTGGAAGTATAACAAAGCGGGGGAACCTTTGTGGTAAAGTAGGCATTTTTATATATTCAGGATGAAATTAGAGTTACAATACAGCAACTGCTATCTACACTGAAAGCTGTAACTTCCAACCAACTCTTTACAGTCATGTACACAGCATTGAAGAGGTAAAGTAAAGTAGCAATCCTTTGCATAGAAAGAATAAAAGCCCTACCTGGGATGATAAATAAAGTGTTGCATCATTGTCATAGCTGAGAACCAGAAGTTTCTAAGATTAATTTTTTGCAATACCCATATAGATATATATATGTGTGTGTGTGTATATATATATATATATATATATATATATATGTATGTATATATAAACCTATTTTCTGTGGGGTTTTTTTTGATGTTTCAGTGAAAAATAGTGGTATTGTTTATTAGCCAAGACAATCCTCATACCCTTAAAGAAGAGTCTTGGTAGATGCTATAACAGTAGAAGGAAATTAAACTACTTTCATGTAACTGCAATAACTTGAAGATCATTATTACTTTTAGTACAATATTTGAATCATGTTACTGGAAAGCTTATTTCTGACCATGTGTCAGGTTGACTTATCTATGCTATGTTATATACAAGCCTTACAGGGAGCACCATGTGACTTATTCTTCATAGTTCTTTATGGTCTAAAGAGAACTAAACAATCCATCCTAAACCTAATGTATTCCAAACCCCAAGAGGAGGAAGGAGCGTAAGTGTGGATCTATAGAGGGTTATGACCTTTAAGAGAACTCCAATTACAGGTACTGTGGGTAATTTCTCTTGGATCTTTACATGTCTTGAGACTAAGTAGTTACTATTCTCATGTTCACAATATGGCTATATAAACTAACATATATCATGAAAGTATTCCAAAACATTTTAGCTGGATTATATTCTGGACACGGTATTAATGAATCATAGGAACAGTTTAATACTGAAATTCAAACAGAGCAGAATGGAAATAACAAGACATTTATATTAGAAGGAGTTTTTGTAACGTAGTGCAAATATAAATATATTTTGTTTAGGCAGACTATTTAATCTGTACTTTGTGTCTCATTATTGCTAAATTATAGTAGTCATAAAACTGAGTAAACTCAGATGAGCAGATAGGATTAAGAAGAACTAAATCTAAATATGCGATACTGAGTCTTGACAGGGGGATGAAGTAGAAGCTTAAATCTTCACACTATCTTCCAACAGAAACTAAAATTCCTTAGTTTTGTTTTTGTTTTTGTTTTTGCCGTAGAGACAAAACTGGTTGTTTTCAGGAACTCAAGTTTTTCTGTATTTTTAAAATTCTAGATTGGATTAGAAATAAAATATAGAAAAAATGCACAATATTGCCAATCAGTTCTTGAACAGAACTACACAGCAGAGCATGCAAGCACAGGCTTCCTAGTATTTAGCTGCAGCTTTGTAGCTTCCTTACTGTGTTATCAAAGGCATACACAAGTCCATAGGGTTTCTCCCTTCCAAATTTGAACAACAGAATTTGCTCACTTTTATATTAATAGTTTCTGTGAATTTGCCCACTCTCTGTTTTACTTCTGCTCCCCACCAGCATTTGATGCCAGGGGAAATACGTCATTCTGTCACAACCTGGAACAATGTCTTTTCTTTGGGGCAAAGTCTTTCCAAACTCAGAAGCTACATGATGATGATTTATGCTGTCTTACTTAATGACACAAAAATTGATCTCCCTGTGACTGAAGATGTTTAAATTTGAATGTGCAGAGGATGGGACTATAGAAACATTGTGCAACAGTGCATTGTGGTTCAGTTCACAGAATACCAGGCAAGAAGAGGAGAGAAGGAGCAGAAGTCCCCAGGGCAGAACTTAGGCTGGTCTGCTTGCCCAGCAGCTCAGCTTGGACCCCAAGTTAAGAGTAAGCCAGCACTCACCAGAACTCAGCAAAGCAGATGCTTCAACAGAGGATGAAGGTGGAAAAGGAGACAGCTTCCTTGTCTGTTGGAGAAGCTGGCTGTAAGGGAAGAGGAGGAACGAGAACGTCTCACAAAGGAGAGCATTACAGAGCAATGCAATATTTTGATACCAGCCAGGAATTTTCCCAGCATCTCCAGGGCTTTCTTGGGTTGAAGAGATGGATCAGGCAAGCAATATCACACCTGTCCAGTTCTTCAGGTTCTTCTCTTCCATGTGTGTTTTTAATAATAGCTGCAAGACACAAATGCAGTCAAGAGCTCTGACAACAGTGCCATGGCCCAGTACCCCTGCCATATGCCTGCTCTGTCATAGAGCATCCTCTCCAGATGGCTATCCAGCTTAGTCTGCTTTTCACTTACGCACTCACCTAAGCTCCAGCACTCTTCCCCACAGGTCACTTGTCTGTCATGTCTCCCACTCCCTGCCATCCCAGTGGCCAGAGCAAGGACCCTGGGACCCCGCCTGCTGTGGAGGGAGTAGCAGCCACCTCCCAGCCACACAACCTGCGTGCCACCCTCCAGCCCTCGCACCTTGCCCTCAGCCCCCTCTGCTGTTGCTGGAGCAGTTGTCTCCTGCAGAAGCAGTTTTGGTGGCTGTTGCCATGTTCAGTGATGCTCACCATTTCAAGTGCTGACACAAGTTTGTATCATTTGCACTTTTTGGTTTACTTCTTAAATTTTATCTTCCTTTTATGGTACCATGAATGTTACCACCTGCATTTTCTCAACACTAAGGAATATTTGCACTGTGAGAATTTTCACTGCCTACATAGTTACTTTTCACTTTTTTAATGTTTTAAGGCTTTTTCAATATTTTTATGCAGCTTTGCTGCTACTATTTAATGTTTGTACTCTTTTTTTTTTTACTATCATTGTTTTTATTTACTTTTCCAGATTGCTCGTGTAATCTGTATGCATTTGTTTTGTGTTCTTACCTCTCTTTGTATTTGATATAATTGTTTGCAAATTCATACCAATTAAATGTTTCTGGTTCACTGCACTGTTTGCACCATCAGCCTGCCTTCCAGATGAGGGGTTCAGGCATGAAGGTGTAGGATAGCTTTAAGATCTGCACAGAGCCTTTTGTTTGCCATACACAGTCAGAAACACTGGAAGGTACAAGGTGGAGGGGGAAGACATGAAAAAAGAATAAGACAAGAGCAAACAGGAGATGTTGTTGAGGGAAACACAGAAATATTGAGCTACAAACTCAGAAAATATGAGATCCCAAACATTTCAGGTTCCCTACAAAATAGTGACTTAGACTTTTCTTGCTCTTCTAGGTGGCAAAACAGAAAAATAGGTCCCGCCATTCCCTCTTGACTGTGACAATCCCATCCTCCGTTTGCTGTAAAATATAGCAAAAAAAATTATTTGACCAACTGAGAGTCAGTTTTGAGTGCCATTCAAATAAGCTTCTGCCTTCCCTTTCAGACCACCAAACGCACCTTACAGTGTCACATGGAAGTCATCAAGGCAGTAATGGAGGTCCCTCGGCGAGGTGTCTTGATGTTTGTGAATGGCTTTGTGAAGCAGGGGGCGCACAAAGATGATATTGCCAACTTCACAGCTCACTTAATAACCAGGGCTCCTGTGGCTGTTACAAGCAGGCCCGGCTGAGATCAGTCCAGCTGGTGCTGTGGGACACCTGGGTATCATGCAGCTGCTCACACTGCCTGCCACTGATGATGGTCACATACCAGTGGAGATCTACCATGGCCTGAAAACACAACATCACAGTGCCTTTTTTGGCTGATTAAAACCTGTACAGCCTACAGGAGAGCAAACAGAGATTAACATCCTGTCCATACCTCTGATGCAGCCTTTAAAGCCCATGCACACCATGCTCCTTGATTTGGTACACGCATCAAATCAAGACAATGTGGATTGCAAACAAGCGATGTATTCTCTCAGACTGCTAGGAAGACTGATGACCTTGTTACTCCAAACAGCTCAGGAAGAAATTTGTAGCTGCCAGGAGCAAGTGACAAATGACTAAGACAGTTTTTTTCCTTACAGTTAAGAGGAGAGTGCACTCATTCACTGATGCAACACACAAAGGCCAAGCTCAGAAGCACACCCCGTTGAATACTGTCTGCCTGCCTGTGATCATCAACACCTTTTTATGATCCTCCTCACTTTGTGTCCTGAACTACAGTCACCACCCATCCCTCTTGCACCTACACAGACATGGTGTGTCAGAAAAAAGGTCCAGGGAGGCATGTTACCTGCTGATGGGTGTCTGACAGTTGCAATCCACTGGCAGCAGCATTCTGAGTAAAACACAGCCATATACTTGAGAAAAAGCATAGCTAATCAAATAATTTCCTAGAGAGCAAACAGGCTACCAAGCATGCCAGAGTAGAAGGCTAAAAGCAAGAGGCAATCAACCAGCAAGGCTACCTTCCACAGCTGCTTGCTTGGGAATTAAGGTGTTTTGAGTGGCATGGTCAACAATGGCACAAAAACCTGCCCCATGCTCCTGCTGATTTCACACAGATCACACACAACCTGATCACATCTTAAACTGATCCATCAAATGATCCATTGTAATCCATCATGAAACCTCAGCCTTCTCAACTGATGTGTGCTGGTTCTAGTTCTGCCTTGACAGTCCTAGTCGGTTGGGAAACAACATCCCAGACGGAGGTCTTTCTTACTAGTGACTGTCCTCCAGAGAAGGAGTTTGGTTTTGGAATTGAATTTTCCAAAGTTATGAAGACAGCTACGAGATTGCCCCAAGGCCTGACAGTGTAGGCCCCTAGTACCTTCAAGTACCTTTGCTTCAGATCAGCAAAAGCCAATTATGTTTCAGAAGGAGCCACTGACATTCCATGTTCTTTAAGGTCATATTAATAATATGTTTAAAGTAGGTGCCACAAATTAAACGTTTACAGGTAGTAAATACCTCTCTATGGCCTAAGAAATGTGACTTCAGGTGTAGTGAATACTTGGCAGTTGTGTTTATGAGTACCTTATAGTACAGGCATACATACCAGCCACTGCCACAGGGTAATTTGACTGATCCCTTTACACAAACCAGTACAACAGGTTTGTGACCAGACTTAGCTGGATAACCACAATGAACACAGTGTTGGTGTTCAGAATTTGCATGTAAACAGATCAGAGATCTGTTGGCAAAACGTTATTCCCTCCAACATTTTGACTAAGTTCACTTTGTGTACTTTGTGTAAGTTCACTGCATTTGGGAATGGTCCAAACTTTTTAAAGTAAAATAAAGAGTGTTAGCGTGGGTTAAAACCTTATTTATGAAGCCTTGATCTTCTCAAAGTAACACCAGGGGGAATAACCATTCCAGAGGGAATGGACTAACATATGATATTAATTAGATGCATTGATCCATAGGATAACTTCTAGATGAGCATATTCTCTTTAAAAATCTGTTTTACACAAATAGTGGTCATTGCTTTCACTTTACATGGCCTGAATCTTTTTAAAGTTGTTTCTTCACTTATCTACAAGGATTTCAAATATTTCTAAATCTTATATTTTCCTGAGGAACTGTTGAACCTTTCTAGTGATAGCTGCTCCATTAGCCTCCCCTTCAGAACTTTGTTCTAGTCTGTAGAACCGATTTCCAGTGTCACCTTACACCAAAATAAACCAAGTCTCTGTACTGAAGTCAGTTGAGTTACAGAAATATGTAATATAGGGTAATCTGTCTGCAGATGGCTGTAAATGTAACCTTATTTTTGAGCTAATATTAATTAGATTATTTTGGCATTAAATGACCAGAAGGAGGAGGAGAGCAGGCCAGAGGAAACTTCATTGTGTATGGTATTTTTCTCAGTCACAGCAGAGAGCAAAATCTCATACCAGGTACTATTCTTTCAACCTACAAAACAGTCTTTAGAAGTCAATGGACTAGAGTCCATGACTTGAAGAAGATAAACACAGTTTAGTGTTGCCATACAGATCTCTCTTTTTATTTTTTGTTGAGTTGTAACTAATGTTTGGGTACATCCTGGTAACATCTCTCCCATGAAAGTTCCAGATTGCACAAGATCAGGATATTTTTCAGAGTCGCATTTTTGCCTTACAGCAAAATGTTGATACAATCAAGACTGGCTAGATTACAGGCAATCACAATTTTTTAAAGTCGTGTTTTGTATTAACACAATAAATCTATCACCTGAGCAGATAAAATTACACACAGGATAAGATCTTAGAGTTTATTTGTTTACAAAACTGCCAGGATGATTTTTAGGACCTTATTTCACTGTGTCCATGTAGACACAACTGATATAAGTACTGGATAAGATCACGGTTTTGTTCCGCCTCCAGGAAAACGTATAGTATTCTTCTTTTGTTGGGGGAAGCTGCTGTGGCTCAGTTTTCCCCTGAACATCTCCAGATAGGTGGGTCAAGACTCTTTTAGGCAACTGGGAACAGCTATAAAACTATTTTAATGTTGTGCTCATTCTTTTTAAGGTGTACTGTACTCCCACACTGCACTGGGGAGGCAGGAGGATAAAATGAGCCTGTGGGACAGACAAAACTGTTATGCGAGCTAGGAAGGAGGAATGACATCATCTTGTCTCAGACTGTGTTTTCACAGTGGCTCACAGCGAATGGCTGAGCGAGCACTTCTCTTTGCAGTCCTTCTTGGGGATGGTAGGCCACTGTACAGTCCCTGGCACTGGGGACTGGGAGATTTGTTTAGACCAGACTCTTTGGAAACCGCAGGAACAAATGCACGCCGCAGTCAGTGCCCAGCTGTGCCTTTCCCCTTGGTGGCATGGCCTGTTGGCAGTCCTGTTAGCCTGGTGGGCAGAGGGTTGATGCTGTTGTTTCATGGGGCTGGTTACTGCCCTTGGCCAAGGGAGCTCAGCACCAGTCCAGGTTTGTTCTCACCATGGCCCATTCTCCTCTGTCGCAGAAGTAACCAGTCACATGGAGGTGAACAGCAGAAACGTGCTGCTCATGGCTTTGGGAGCATCACAAAGGACAGCTGCATGTGCTGCAGGGAAATATCTCTAAGGTGGCAGCAGCCAAGGCTGTGAGGTTGGAGTGCAGCAGTGCCACTCACAGAAGGAAAGCCCACTGTGAGCACCTTGTTCACCCAGAGAAAACCAGAGGCTACAGCAGTGCATGCAGTGGGTATGGATATCTGGCCAACAGATTTTAAAAGCTTATAAAGATAAAAAGCTCTGGACTGCTTTATTATATATTGAATGTTAGTTTTACAGGCCAGAACAAATGTATCTACCATACAGGAGACACAGGTCTGTATTGGTAATATCAGTAGCAATCTGCATTAACAGTAGCTATCTTCAGTAATTGATTATTGCAGGTAAATAGGTATTTATTTAGCATTTGCTATCCTTGTAGACTTACATGAAATATATCTTTGTTATTTTTAATTGAAAGTATTACCAGATGTTCCATTTTGCTGTTGTTCAGTACAATAGTGAAAAGACTTTGTGATTGGATTTGTACTCTTCTGCCCTAAGTCTGCATACATTCCTATTGATTCTGGTAATGCGTCCATCAGGGAAATAAAAATGTCAGGCTTTATTTAATTAAACCAAATTACTTTTGTGGCTTTTACATAGTTTTGCTTATTTTTTTTTCCCTTCTGGGAGTCTCATTAACATGTGTTGAGCTTTGCACTTTCTTTGTAACCAAAAGAATAAGAGCAGGAGATAACTTCTGTGAATTGCAGTCATATGTTACCTATCAGACAGCACAAATCAAAGAGCATTAAGTGAAAATCCTCTGAGGTAACATTTACCTTTACAAAAGAGCCAGAAAGCTGGAGGATCTAAAATTATTTGGCTTGAATATCTGTTGCCATATTCCTTTTGATACAAATGTCTGTATATGTTCAGAACTGCAACTGATTGCAAAGTGAGTTCCAGATATAAAAAAGGTTCTTACTGGAGATGAGAAACAGGTAAATATCTATAGGTAAATACCTACACAATAGAACTGTCTATAGTAGTGTAAGCTCAGTGACCACGCCATATGCAACCTGCAGGGCTGGAAGAAGGGTTTCAGAATACATACTTGGGAAGACCCAGGCTTGCCCCTTACAAAAGCAATTCAAAACCGTAAAATTCAGATATTACTTTGCACATCTCTGATCTCCAGTTTGGGCAAATCCGTTAATGATTTTGTGAAATGTGCTTGCTTCAATATGCATATCTCTGGTTCTAAAATAGGGGAACATAAGCAACAAACCTCCATATTCCTTGGTTATTTCTGTTCTGCCGTGGTCTCAGCATTTCTGTGTTTTACACTTGCCTGAAATAGGCACAAGCAGATTTAGAAGGAGCTCTAAATGAATGCTAATGCTAAAGACAAATTTGTTTCTGTACTGAATAGTTTTTATATTAATAATTAGATTCTCAGCTAAGATAAACTTTCATTATTCCTATCTAAATTAGAGGTTTTTTCCCTCTGCAAATCTTCCAAACTATGCAACAAAGAGTAACCTATTTTTGCTGTGGAGCTTGTTTCCATAATCTAGTCTGAAACACACTTTCCTTGGCGCGGGGGGGGAGGGGGGGGGGAGTCTCAAATAGACAAAGAACACAGTATCTTATAGTAGTTGACAACTCTCTCATTTCTGCTTGTTTCTATTTTCATAGCAACGGATAATGGATACATCAGTTACTCAGAAGGACAGCAATTACATTAAAGCATTAATTTGTTTTCAGTAGGAATATATCTGTAAACAGCTAGACAAGTACAGACTTAAAATTTTACCAGCTGTCATTATGCAGCAACTTCCAGAGCATCATGAAAACATTGTAGGCTCTTTCTGATTACAGTGGGATTTTGTTTTCTTACTTGCAAATTATCACTTTCCTTGGCGCTCTGAACTAAATAAATACTTTCGCACACTATTTGCTATGTTATATAACACTGAAAGACAAGCTGTGTCTTTGTATTTAGAAACACAGACTCACTCACTCTTTTTTTCCCATATGTAATATATATGCAGTTACAAATATATTGTTCATGGACATTACTGTGTTTCACTGACTAGGCCAAATGAGGAAAAATAATAATAGAGGCTTTAACAACTGAAGTATATTCAGAGAAAATGTCCCCCATTAACACTACAACAAGAACTGTCTCCCCACAGATGTTAAGAAAAAGTGATAACTCTAGCTCTGTCTGTTGGAGAGAAACTTATATGCTTCCTGGAGTGATTAATGCTCCTCATGACTGAGAGAGCTTTTTCTTTTTGCCCAGATAGCTGTTAAGACTGTCTTAACCCTTGACAGTTTTTTTAAGAGTATCAAAAGGCTGCAAGCGAGCAGGATGGGATAGGACAGCCAGGCAGGTCACGGGAGAGTATGACGGAAAATGGAAAGTGGTTCAGCACACCACTGCTGCGAGCATGCCAGCACCACAGCTAACCCAAAGAGATTGTAGTCCCAATTAGGTATAGTGCAGTAATGGAAACCATCAGATTCATTCAGTATTCAAGGTAGGCAGCTGTATAACAATTTGTTTCACAACAAAAAGTTGACAGAACAAATCCAAAACAACTCTGTGTACATGTTTACATGGAAAGCTATTGGCATCAGCAGTGTATTTGAAGGTGTGCTTCAAGTCCCTTATGCTTTTTGTAACATTTTCAAATTCATTGCTGTCTTCAAGATGACAGGAAATTCAGGTCTGCCTTCCTCCTGGGAGATCTTTATTCACAGACAAGTCAAAAACCCTTGACAAAAGGCAACCAAGGGAACTTGCTGACCTTTTAGCTGCCTGTCTAACATCAGTGCAAGTACCGCTTCCTGATAAAATGAGAAATTCAATTTAATCATAGAATCATAGA
>VZTO01022093.1:0-23580 GCA_013400615.1 Syrrhaptes paradoxus | reverse complement strand
AAAAAAAAAAAAAAGGGTTTTTTTAATATGAGTGAAAACCTTTTCCCCCCCCCCTCCCCCCCTCTTTTTGCTTAACTTAAGATAAACTTTAAATCCAGGGCATTACATGATTCAATTTCAAGTTTCAATGGGATTCTTTTTTTTCCTCAAAAGAAATTAAATGACCTATCCCTAGGTGAGAGTTATTTGTTATTCCCAAATTTTCTGTTGGTTCTAAATGTCCCAATGGTTTTCTCAGATTTCTGGGCAGTTAGAGATATGTGTAAATAATTGGTAATAAAAAGAAAATATTGCAGTGGGTAATGGGAATTACATATCTTTCAATTTCATTCAGGGAGTATATCATAAAGAATATATTTAACTAGAGCTTTTAGAGTACTCTTATATATGCCAGACAAGTTAATCTAATTTCCCTGCAGTTATCATAACCAGCTTTTATCAATGGGTTGATCGAATAGTAACGAATACATCATAGTTAATACATCTTTCCATGCACAGTAATGTAAATTTTGGGAATTCATGGCTCAGAATTCATCCTGTATAATTCAAATCTGGTGGATATCAAAACTTAAACACATAGTAATTTGTTGTAATTATGGACCATCCTTTCAATAATATTTTTACATCCAGTCAATGAATAGGGTCAGTTACTTCTGATCATTTATTGCCCAACAGAGAAATAGAGAAGTGTACGTGAGTGGAGTCAGACAAACTTGTGCAGCTTTGAGAATTTTTAAAGCCACTGTGTTTTGGGCTTTTATACATATATAAACGTATATAAGAAAATTATTTCTGGCTTGCCCTTGAAAATGCCTTGAAATGAGATCATGTGCAGCAGGAAGTTCAAATCTGATAGCAAAAGGATGGTGTGATTGGCTCAAGATAATTTTAACATCTTTTTCACACTAATGGTTGAATAACTTCTTAGAGAAAGGGGCCACAACAGCGTATTTCTACAGCTCTGCACTCTATAGCAAGGCCAGCTGGGAATCCATTCAGTAATCCCTGCAAATTAGGACTGCTTTAGGGATGTGACGTGTCCCAGCAGATGACAGCAGTCAGGAACTAATAAGCCTCTACCATGCAGGGTCAATGATTTATGATACCAGAAATAATGTAAAGGATATATGAAATTTGCCTTTCTAGATATCATAATAATAGTAAAATGGGCACTTTGCTTAATGTCTGTAGGTGTGCTTCTGATATCTGCAACACCTTCCAGGAGATGTAGGACCAGATTTACAGATGAGCAATTGTCAGCCTCTCAGATTTTGAGTTGGTTTTTCAAAAGTAAAATTTCCTTTTTCAGTTTGTGTCACTTAGGCAGCACGCAGGCACACACGGTTATGCACATATACACAGATAATGCACTACAACTCTACTTGTAAACAGTCTGTAACCAGTGTTCCATTTATAAAGCTGATGAAACATTGCAAAGTAAAAAGGTCTGCAACGTATAACAGTGGTGAGTTACGGGAGGTTCACCTATTGCACTGTGTGCCTACTCACAAAAAAATCCACAAGTTATCAGAGGCAACAGTGTTTAGGTTCATCTGGGTTTTTGGGTGCTTTGGGAAGACTATAAATGAAGAGTTAATTGAACAACAACAAAATATGTATCAAGACAATCCCACAACCCATTTTTCGATAATTGTTTTTTCTCTTAAGAGAACATTACCTCTCTCACAGATGGTCAGCATGATGCGTTTGGGGAAATCAGCCAAACTTGGCTTTCTTCCTGGTCTCTCTGCTTAGTAACTGCAGCATTTAACCCCAGAAGTATTATTTAACTTTGCTCCAGATACCATTTTAATCAACAATACTAGGCTTCACAGTTGGAAAACTCCTTTTAAGGTCTCTGAGCACTTTTTAAAAAAAATTTTTTTAGTGTTTTGGACTTATGGAAACAAACTCTGCCAAAGTAAAGTTTGCTTACTTTTAAATCCCTTGAAGATGTATTCCTGAAATGTAACTTGTAGAAAGGTTTAATGAATTATGTAAATGTCATATTACTAGGAAATTATCTTCCAACAGTGAAATCAGTGGTGTGAAAGAGAAAAGATTTACTCCCACCTCATACATAGGAAGGAAGATATATTTAACAATTGAAACACTCGTAGAAGGTGGGTGACCTGTATGTATGTTGAGTTCCTTCTCTGAGACTAAAATCCAGGATTTAGTTCCTCTGTGTTGTAGTACCTTATGCTCACAGTAGTATTTTCATATCAGGTTTCTTTGGTGTAAACTTGACTGGGTACAAATGGTGAGGTGCAGAGGCACTAATAGGGTGAGATAATGTAAGTATGGGTTAATACTTCATGCATGTCTGTGTGGTTGCGGTGGGGAAAGGGAAGTTGTAGGTGACTCAGGTAAGCTGTTCATCTCTGCTCTCAGGTAGAATGTTCCTCCTCAGTCAGAAGCATCCCAGTGGTCGGGAGCAGGGGGAAAGGTACATACAAGGGAAACATCCATCTTGTCCCCAGCAAGTTGCAAGTGAGGAGGAAGAAAGGAGCTTGACGTCTAAGCTATGCGTTCTGCTCTCTATTTAGCACTTGTGAAGGCTCAGAGCTTCCTTGAAGGTTGTACGAGTACCATTTTCAGAGTAGTATGAAACTGCAACTGTACAAGCTGAGCTCTTATAAGATGGGTAGAATATCTTCTATGATATTTCAGATGACATGTAGTTTTGGGTGTTTACTGCTCTGTACCTTGAAGGCAGAGTTTCTTCAGAAAGAAGTTTGCTCTTTTTCCAGTCACTGTTTTTGTGGAGATTATTCCTGTTCTCACTGTTTCTAGGTGAGCTGGGCTTCCATGCTGCAGGATGCTTTGGTTTTGGCTCCAAGCCCAGCATCTCAGCACATTCCTCTCAATGGAGTTGAGTTTTTCTCTCTGCGTGCTTTTCTCTTTGCTGTCTGTGTTTTTAGTCCAAGCAAAATTTTATTTGTGTGATAAGCATGAGCAGGCCAGCCCTCCTCTTGCACAGCTAGAAGTTTCATTTACTTCCAGCTCTGCTTTGCTTCTGCTTCATGGAGCTGAGATTAAGCTGGTTCTGATACTGTCACACTGCAACATAGGCAGGAGTAGGGAGCCTAGAAAAACAGAAAGTGTTTTAGCAATAATTGAGCCAGAATTTTTTTTCTTTTAAAGAAAGATTTTATTCATTTAAAAATGCTACATATGCTTTTTGGAAAAAGTAAATATACATTATGGTTTTTAAGGTGCTAAAATATCAGATGTTTAAAAAAACCTCTTGACAAGAACAGGCATTTAAAAAACAAACAAACAAACAAAACCCTAGCACATTAGCTAGCTCCTAATTCTCAATCAACTACCAGATGCAGTTTAGGGCTCCTTGTATTAACTCTTCAGGTGTCTTCCAACACATCCATCATTTTTTCCAGAAAACAAAAAATGCTGTTTCCTCCCAGAACTGGGTTCCTTTCTGAACACTTCAAACAGGGGACAGGTCTCCTTTACCAGAACAGGTTGAAGCAACCTTTCCCATGTGCCACATGTTATCGCTCTCTGGCAGTTGACAGCAGAGCTTTTTATGTTTGTTCTCCTTAATCTATTTGAGTACAAAGATCTGGTTTAGTGAAAGTGAGCTCTTTTTTAAACTGCTTAAAATAATCTGCGCCTTACAGATTAAGAGGTTACAGAACACCCAGGCGAGCAGTTCTCTGGCAAGTATTGAGGGAGTGTTCCTCTGATCTGGAGTGGCAAGGCAAGTGTCTGTCCCACTGGAAAAGGTGCTTGCGTGGCTGCTCAGCTGTCAGCACCTCTGCTGGCAGTTATCCAGTAGTTAATAGGGGAAGAGACTGTTTATTTAGAAAGCTGTGAGTGTTATGAAAAAGGATCTTGGATGTAACTGTCCAGGAGCTTGAAGCAATTAAAGATAGTTAGATATGCTAAAAAGGAAGTTTGTGCAGAATGCAAATGTAAATATTGGTAAGGCAACCAACTGTTTAAAAGAAATAGCCTATTTTAACAGATTAAAAATAAATGCCTTACTATAGAGATAATCCTTAAATGCTAAATTTCTGCTAATACATATACTTAGCTTTTTGGTTTTTTTATCGCCATCATGTTCCCATCAATCTCATGATAGTTTGTTTTAACTCTAATTGCAAGGGTTTGAAAATTTTCCTAAAGTCACTGGACACTTAATTATTTCAAGAAGATTATTTGAGCAGTTTCTCAAGTTAGTAAAAAACTTGAATAGACAATAATAAAACTTATTTCTTAGTAAATTTCTATTTGGTGGGCTATTTATGCCAGATTTTGGCAGATTTACTGTCACTAATAACATTAATCTACTACGTTATTAACATACTTTATGTGTTATTTAATGTCTTAGAAAGAAATTGCTATGCAGTTCTGTTTTCTTCAGTAGGTGTCAGAAAGTAGTAACTGCAATGAGTACGAGCGCAGTCCTCGTTGGGAAGGCTGTAGCTGAATAGTGGTCAATATGTCCTAGAGGTTTTGGTTGCAGTTTTCTCAATTAATTGCTGCTCAGCTTTTAAAGCATAGTGCAGCTGTAATACAGAGTAAAGATCAGTGTGATGTGATTTTTACACAGTACTGCTTTATCTCTTGTTGGTATTTTTTCTTTTTTAGTTTGTTTTTAAACATGATGGCTACGATTTTCACTCATTGTAGGCACTTGCTACCTTGCCATTGCAGTATCTATTTAATTTGGAAATTGAGAGTCGCCTGCTCATTCTTTTAGAGAAGAATAGAAATGTCTGTTTGTAAACATAAGCCATATTCCCCTGCAACTGTTAAATATGTTACTTCCCACCAGCATAAGAAAACCTCCCCCATGATCTGTCTGATTGCTAGGGTGATGGAGATGTTCTCCAGTTCTTTCCAGTGC
This sequence comes from Syrrhaptes paradoxus, assembly GCA_013400615.1. Lineage (NCBI taxonomy): Eukaryota > Metazoa > Chordata > Aves > Pterocliformes > Pteroclidae > Syrrhaptes > Syrrhaptes paradoxus. The sequence goes on along the minus strand of VZTO01022093.1, from coordinate 18,704 downwards.
AATTTCAGCCAAGTTAGCTTAAACAGTTTTCCCAACCATTTGATGGAAGAAGAGGTGATGCACTCACATCTTCAGTTCTTTCTGCTGGGTAGCAGCAATAATGTTTGGCAGGAGTGAGGTAAGAAGCACACGGCATGCTATAACACCTCCAGCTTCTCCTGATGCTGGAAATGGAATATTACCTTCCTGTGCTCCAGTTTAGCCAGCAGTACTTGCATTGAGAGGATGAGATCTTTGTCCTGACACCAACAGAGAGTACAAATGATTGGAGAGAAGAACTGTGCTAAATATAGTTTACAAGACCCAAGGTCAAGTAAGTCCTCTCTTGTCACCATTGAAAATACAGAAGTTTAGCATGTGAATTTTTTTTTTCCAGCTAGGAAACAAGGAGACACACCCTTAAATGCCCATGGCCTGTAGGATTTAAAAGTTTTATTCTACACCCTTTTACTTTAAAAGGTGCAAACTTCATACAAAGCTACAGAGTTAAGTAACATCATCGTGGCTTGAGTTCGAGGTCAAATAAGTGGCTTTTCTTAACAAATATAAGAAATTTTAATTACAGAGTTCAGAGAGCAAGGAATTCTCCAGTGGTTTAGCCAGTAGAGAGGAAAATGCAGGGTGAAGTATTGCAGATTATTAAAATGCTTTGGTTACTGAATGTGTAATGAGAAATAGCAGGAACTAGCCTTATAATTTGTATATGCAGGGAAAGTTAATAATATATTTGTGTATATGTATATGGCTGTGTGCTTACAACATGGTGGTTTAGAAATATATCCAGAAATGGCAGATCTATATTTATATAGGGCAAACTCAAGATAAAAGAGGAAGTTTTGTTTGTCTCCAGAAGAGGATGTCTTAAATAATTTATCACATTTTGGTTCTTGAAAGGGCCAATAATTGCATATCTGTTGTCTTAGCTATATGTGTATACGGCAGTCTGCAATACTGCAGCTTTTAAAGATAAAAGAAGATAAAGAAACTGAATTTTTCTTATCTTTTGTAAATAAATAAAAAGCTTTGTCCTGTTAACCACATACCTTACCCTGTTTTTTCTGGGAACCTTTCTGGTTTGTACAATATACGGTTTTGTGTAAGAACCTTCAAGGGACAGATCCTCAGTCAGTAAAACCACATCATTTTACATCTGACCCTGAAAAAAAGTGTTATGGCATTAAGTTTGGTGTATTTTTTTCCTATGGAAGATCCCTGGAAGAGGATTTTGATGTGTCACATGAAACTGGCATTTCTCCTTAGCTTTTGCTTGCTAAATGGTACAAGAAATGTAGTGCAGGCCAGATAATCCATTTGTGTGCCAGAAGAGGTGGGAAGGCTATAGGTGGCAGCAGTGGAAGATGTGTTTAACCTTCCTTTCTGCTGATCCAAATCTCGGATGGCTGAGAACTTAAAACTGCTCTGAGAAAGCTGTGTGCAATCTCAAAGTTAAGTGGCAGAGTGTCCCACGCCAGTGACAGTACTGAATGTCCTGTTGTACACCCAGAGTCTGCTTTGGAGTGTTTGTGTTGTGGATCAGCGTATGTGCTTTATATTTTCATCCTTGTGCCAACACTACAGCAACACATATTCAGGACTTGGATATTTACTGGGAGCCACTCGATAGACTGTAGTAGACCGCTTGACTTGTCTCAATTCCTTTGGCAGTATTTTCCTCTCTATCTAGCTGTGATTAAGAACTAGCTTCTGCTTTATCTCCATTTAGTCCAGGATGACAAACTATTAATTCACTGGATAAGCTGTTGTTTGGTACAGAGAAATTGCTGCCAGTTCCTCATGTACTCTGGCACAGGATTCCCACACTGCGGAAGGAATCACACGATTTCCTGTACACAGGTGCTCTGGGATTACCATCAATTTCTCCCTTTGCCCAGTTAATCCAGTGTCTGAGCAGTTGGTTGAGGAAGGCTGTACTGCTGCGGGGAGAGGCTGCGGCTCCCTTACGGGGGCTGTTTGTTCCCCTCTGCCCTGCTGGGGAGGTGAGTTCTGGACTTGGGATGAGTCAGCTGTCAGAGGTGATGGAATCTTTTGAGATGATGGTGACTTACTGGTGGTGGACTTAAAATGTGTCCAATGCAGTTAGACTGAGGCCATTGCTGACGTAACTCTATAGAGCCAGTTGGAGACAATTACTGCAGACAGATTTTAGTGAGAGTCGCTCTTTTGGCACCCGTCTTGATCTACACATATTTGGTAGGAGCCAGGTGTACACAGAGACAAGAAGCTCTCTCAGCTTTGTGTAGCATAAGCAAACTAAGCACAATACAGGTGTAGGAACTGCCAGTAAATACTTTCCCATGCAGTTAGCTTCTTGTGTAAGTAGGTAATACAGCTGTTACCTGGGCTTACGCAGTCATGGCATGTGAATCTTTCTGAAAGGAAGGACCAGGATATTCAATGACATATCAGATAGCTGTTTTTGCTGTTCTCTGTTGCAGTGTTTTCATTCTAAAGATGGAATCCTAGCTTCTTCATCAATAGCAAAGCTCCTATACATCACACTAGAGACAGAGCTTTATTTGATAAATCTGTAATTTGGAGACACCCTTTAATAAAGATGAAAACATGCTCAACTACAACTTCCACGTTATTTCCCAGTTATATTAAGAGCTTGTAAAAATCATGTAGCACTGGTATTCATACTTAGAAATATCATAAGGTAATATGTAAAATACCTCTCGGGTATTTTGTAACAAAAATTATCTATTTGCTTGCTCCTGCTGCAGATGTTAACGTTTTCACCTTTTTGATTTTTTTTTTCTTTCTTCCATTGGTTTTTAAGTTCTGTGCTTCTCTGTTGCACCTTCAAATTAAAGTCAGTAAAGTAAAGCACACTAGAGTTTTAAAATGTTCTCCTGCCTGCTATGCTTACTGGCTCTACTCTGTTCTGATCAGAGAGCAGAAGCAGTGATGCCAGCTGTCTTGGCAGGCTTTTCTCAGCCAGGTGTGGTTACATGTGGATTTGAATTTTCTTTACTTTCTGGAAGAATGTGTCTGGCCAATATTAAATTGAAGTAGCTGGTGCTAAATCATATGGAAAAAAGTATCTATTTTGATACATTTGTGTGCAAGATGAAACTATTCTTTTAAAGGAAAAAAATAATTATTCAGTTTTAAGATTCAGCCACCTTTCCAAATATATGTGAGAGGGAATATAGCTATGGGAAACAAATTTAAAGCTAGGATGCATGATTGTTATACCCCCACTCTTTTTTTTTAATACCTGATTCCCAAAGTGTAAAATTTTTATTTTTGCAAAAGCTAATCAGATTTACATGCAATACAGGCGATCTCTGTGTGAATTCATGTGAATTCTCATATCATATGAATCCTTATCCCATCTGCTGTTTCCTTACAGCTATCCTTTGTTTCTTGCTATTCCTGTCAAGGAGTCCTAGAACCCACCATTCACGTAGTCCTTGCACACTGGAGAAATCCACTTGGAGGCATAAATATGCTTTTGAAGGATTTAGCCTTTACATCTTGACCGCTAGGAAGAAAAGCTTTTGGGGTGGTTCTTTGGGGTTTGGTGTTTTTTGGGGGTTTTTTGGGGAGTTTTTTTGTTTGTTTTTTTTAGTTCTGTCTAATGAGAACACTTCAAAATATTAGGAGCTATGAATAAAGACTTGCTGTGAATAAGGCTTTTTTACTTCAAGCGCGTTGTTTTTGTGGTGCCTCATGTAAGTTATAAGGATTTCTTTTGTCTGTTCTCTTTTTGTAGAACATAGCATGATTAAGGACTCAGTACAAATAAAAAGGTTGTAGCATGACTTAAAATTTATTGCATTTCTTAAAGTATTCCTAACTCAAGCTTTTAAAAACAGTGATATCAATTTCAGATATTTAAGGGGATAAGTACCTAGTGAGGATTTAGGGTAAGGTTGATTGAGGAAGTAAATCTACTTTCTGAACGTCTACAAAGAAAAATCAAACGAGAAATTCGGTATCAAAAACATCAAAGACAATAATGCAGTTGCTTTCATCTCCAATGTGTGCTTGCACTTCAAAGAAAAGCAAAATGCTCACCCTTCCGCCAGTACCCCCGAAGGAGGATGAGCCTATAGTTGAAGATAAGTCTCCATCACTTCTCTTATGGAGAACAGGGAAAATATAAGTAAAATTTTGCACAGAAAAAAGCAGCAATACAATATTTCTTTCACTGTAATGGTTATATCATAGGACATTTCCTGCACTCAAGAATCTTCTTGTTTCATTAAGCTGTGCAAGTAATTACGTAGCCCTCAAACCCTGCTGTTCACTCGAAAATTTTATTTCCTTTGTTTATCTCTGAAATCTAAGGATAAGGCAGTGTTCTCTGAGGTAAAGTAATATCCTTCATCCTAATTATCACTTTTGCAAAATGTGCTGATTGCACACATTTGAACATGTACATTTGCTCACTCATATCCTCCCATAGTTTTTATCTTGGAATTGATGCTATTAGATTTAATTCCATTAAGTAATTTTCTATTAACAGCTGTGTGAGGGATATGTCCACTTACTCGGGCAATGTGATGAGAGGGACAGAGATAAATCAACCTGCAACGCCTGTCTAACAAGTTTGCCATGACACCAGCACATTTTAGGGCTCACCATGCTAAAGAAATTCATGTGTGTATTGATTCCCCAGACTTGGGTACCTGATTAAACTCTCTTGATTGTCAGTGAAAATCCAGTCCAAAAACAATCCCCAGAAATTAACAGAGGAAAAAAATTGGGACATTTCACTTCTGTACTTGCTTTGGGGAATTTTATTTTGCAGGCAGAGGTTATTGCTAGAGATATGCAGTAAACTGAAAGCATGAAAATATCATAACTTTTATTTCTTTGACTGAGGATAGGTTTAAAATGGTTGTTGAAATGAGACTAAATCCAGTTTTGGCTTTTTCTCCATGCTGCTTTAGCTCAGTTTCAAAGCTATCACTGATCAGGAAGCTTGACAGGCACAGTGTTTGCAAATCCTCACCAATGAGCAGTAACAAGATTTAAAAGTGAAACCCCTGAATAGAGCCAGTTTGCTCAGCCGGCTTTATAAATTCAGTTATTTAACCATCTGCAAACTAAATTTATTTTATTTTTGTCTATCAGATCTAAATCCTACACAAATAGGAGAGTCAGAGCCTAGTGAACATCATCACACAAAATAATTCCCCACGCATTCAGGTTTTTTTTTATGACATGCCAAAGGAATTCCTAACACAGTAAACTGAACTGTTTGCTTTTAAATAAGGGCCCATAGGAACAGAAATATTTGGAAGTCACTTTAATAGGTAAATGTATCCTTGGCCTTTGTTCTTTCTCCTTCTGTGGCAATGAACAGGCAAGAAGTTTAATCATTAGGCATTAACATTCTCCTTGCAGAATGTACACAGCCTGAACTGAAACTTTGCAGTCTGGTTGCCAGGCCAGTGAGTCAAACTACAAATAAGGTGGCAATTTTCAAGACCGAATTGCAGTAATAACCAGGCCTTTAAGCACTGGAGGTCTTCTGTGTTATATTTGAGTCACTGGCAGATTTTGGTATTCTGGCAATAAAGAATATTTTTTTTCCCCCAGCGGTCATTCCTCAGGCATCCAGGAAACTTCTGACAGTTTGAGGTGTGAAATGATTTGCCTGTGGTGCCATTTCTGAAAAAAAACAGGGAGCAGAACACAGAATAGTACTGATACTAACTCCTGTATAGTGCTGATGTATTTTGCTGGACGCTCTTGCTGTTGTGTGAATGCAGGGATACATAAATGTATTTAATATTACTCAGTATTGTTCACAAGATGAGCAATAATGACTGACTGTGATGGTGGCATGATTTCAAGCAGCAACTTGAAATATTATTTCTGTGTCTATTTGTACCTGTTTGTTTTGCAAGAGAGAAGGAATCTGTTGTATCCTTTTTCACAAACTTGCTGCTTATGGGTATTTGCATTCAGCCCAAAAGGAACAATAAGTAATTAATTAACTTTCTAGTCTGTGAATTTTTCTAGTCTGTACTGCACAGGTGAGATTATGGAATGGCTTGATTTAGATACTGTAGCTTCATATCATTACAATTTATATTCTAGTTTGGGTAACGTGGGGTTATACAGCACAAGTCCATATGGTGTAATTAGCTGGAGAACTATCACGAGACTGAGGTATTTGGAAACAGCAAGGTCACAAAGAATGGCATTGAATGATGAGCAGTAATAGAAATTTAATGGAACTTGTTAAACTGTTGTAACCCGTTCAAATGTGATATTTTAAGAATGGATAATTTTTTAGGTTGTGATATAGTGCTGTTAGGTTGTTTGCCTGAGATTTTCTGGTATAGCATTAAGAGTTGCTGAATGTATTTAAATCAAGAAGGAACATGCTATTTATATTCTTACTCACACAATGGTCTTAATTTCTTTCACATCCAATGAACTAGTTCTTTGCAAGAGTTATTTTGATAGGAACTTAGAATTTCCGCACTTTAAAAATGGGCTTTTAAATCAAGTCTTTGATTTCATTGCTATTCAGGTATTTACGTGTGTGTGTGTGTGTGTGTGTAAATACCTCTCGTATATGTATCTTAGCTGTGCATATATCCAACGATTTCATACACATGTAATGAAATACCCCTACAGGTATACCCGTGTATTGTGTCATATAACAAGTGTGCCTGTGTTGCTTACAGCTTTAGCCTGCTGTGAGGGTAGGCAAGATAGATGAGTTGTTCCTTGGAGGTCTCTTTCTTCCTCTGTTACACGTATGTGGTTTTCTGGATATGCTTTCTAAAACATAATGACGTAGTTATGGCATGCTTCCTTCATGTCTGGAGCGAAGTGATGACAGTTTGTCAAGTCTACCCTCAGTATTTTAAACTTTCCAAAACTGAAGTTGTGAATTCTTGTGACAGAGGAGTACAAATTCACTGTCTCATCCATCAGAGATCTTTTTTTCCAAGAACAGTTAAAATCTGCTCTTCCAACAGAAAGAAATGTTGACACTTGTGTAATCATGTGTGCTCAGAGAATGTGTGTGTATTTGCAAAACGTGTGTACCAGGCAAAACTCTGCTCTTTGCTAGAAAAGATTAAATAGCTTATAAATCCTGTCCAGAAGCAAAGACATTTCAACAAGTCCAAAATAAATCATGAAGACCTGTTAGGGAAAGGCACAAATGGGTGTAGAATTGGTGGCTGGACCCAGAGCCTTCAGAGGTCCCAGCTGTCCTTGGGCAGCTCTTCCAAAACTCTGGATGTCTGTGAAGCGTAGGCCCGAGATGCTGTTCAGCTCTCTCAGCTATGTCAAATATCTAGTTAGAGAAGAAAGCAGGTGAACACACATCAGTCTTGAGAAACCCCTGCTTCCTTGGAGAACTGGTGCGCTGATGAAAGAGAAGAAACATAAATGCTCTTTATTCTGTTTTCTGCAAACAAAATTCCCCATAAAGTTTATATTTTTTAATCAAATGAAAGCTGTCTCTGCTACCAACCATGAATCATTATTCTTTCCTGAATATCTGAAGAGCTTAATTTAGAAAATATGATAAAGAGGCAATGGTAAAGGCAATATTAAAGACATTTCCCATTTTTATTTGCTGTTAAAATACTTTAGAGGAACATTATGTTTTGTAGGTTCTGTGTATCAGTGTGCAAAAGAAACTACTGCACTTCAAATAGAGACCTACATTTATTGGTTTTCATGCAGTGAGTAAAAAAAAAAAAACTAGCAGATATCTTTACATAATACACAAATCTTTGCATTGTGGCTTGGAAAGTGAACACAGAATTTCACTCATTTCCTCAGTGTCACAAGCGTTACATTATTTAAACATTTTATTTTGGTCTGTGAATATTGGGTTGCTGTGGCCATTTAGTAATGCAAAACAGATGAAACCCTTTAAGGATTTGCTGGCTGGCACAAAAGCTTTTATTGTTTAAAAAAAAAAAGTTAATCTCTTGAAAATGTTATACTGTTGACAAAGTTGTTTGCAATAATTAAGAAATTCAAATGAGTCACTCGTAGAGCTGCAACAATTGGGTATTATGGTTTCACAGGAAATAAGAGTTTCAGTTATTAAATGTTCATATTGTGGCATGAAAAAATGCTTTGTGTCTTAAGAGTAGCTTATCTTCTAGTGGAATTAGCTCAAAACAATATGCATTGAATCTGATGTGTAGTTCCTTATTATTATTCAGAGACAAGTCACTGGGGCTTTCTCCCCTAGCTGAGAGACAGGTCCTGTGCCAAATCTTGTAGACTATCGGGTCCCTTGGTCTGAGGAGGTATTTCTTTTAGCTCTGTAGCAAATACAGTCTCCAGATTATTTCAGAAGCATTAGTAACTTTTCTTTGAAATATTGTGCACTCAGGGCCAAGTCCTTGTCTAAAATAAATAAAGATCAAAATTCCTGTTGATTTCATTTATGCTTGATAATCATGTTGATTCAATTTTAGGGATTTTTCTGTCACTCTCACAGACACCCAGGCCAGTCCCTTAGCAATTTTGCCCTGTGCTTTAGTGAGAAGGTTTAAACTATTATGACTTCATGATGTGCTTTTACATGAGTGTTTCTGATTACATGAAATAGGAGAGTAAGGTCAGAAAAAAATTTGTGGCTTACTTTAGTTTATGGGTTTGTTTTTTTTCACTAAAATCCTATATCATTGATTAATTTTTTTTCCTAATCTTTTACACTCCTTACCTGTAGCACCTACAGTATGAGCCATGGTGTCTGCTGTGATAAATGGCCCTATAGAGCATGAGATTAAATTATTCTGGTGTGGGTGGGTTTGGTGAGACTAATTGCACAGGTCACGAACTTCCTTCTTCAGGGAACCCCAGCTAAGAATGTCTTTCTTCTGAGCCCTTTGAAATGTCCCCTACACACCCCTTTAGTCTTTATTAACATTACCGTGAAGCAAAGTGTTGTCATGCAGCAGATAGTCAAACTTTTAGTTATTAGTTATAAGGAAAGTTTGGGAATGCTTTCCTTAAAATTGGCGTAACAGGATCAGGGAATAGAAAGTACATTATGTCCCAATATAAGCAAGTGCAGCTCTTCACCTTTAAGAATTTTCTACAGTTGTATCTTGAAAGAGCGAGTATTTTCAGCTCATGTGCTACAAACTAAACAAATGTAGTTTAGAATTAACTGTATTAGACGTTCCACAGAAGTGTGAAAAGTGGCCTGTTATGGGCAGATTAAATTTGCAAAATTAGATTTGAAATGATTCACCTTTTGAAAATACATATAGATATATCTGCTATAGCTATAAAGTGTAGCATGAAAATATATTACATATGTAACCATGTTAAATCAGATTGTCTTTTGCAGGGGGACAGCAAAAGTTTTGATTGTCTCTAAAATTGTATTCCTTCCTGTTTAAATTATCCCCTGTACCTGAATGCTTGCCTTCATGTTAATGTTTAAATGTGTTAGTTATCTGGCATTAGAAAAAACATGAATGAAAATCATTGGTGCCATATATTAAGCAATTATCATGGCAGGGGAACTAAGGTTTACAAAAACATTTCTGCATTCGTTTATGATTTACTTGCAATCTTGATTTTGTGTGTATTAAAGCAGGAATTAAAATAGTCTGAGTATCAGTTTGTTAATGGACAGAGTAAATAGACCTCTCACTTTTATTTTTTAAATATGTAATTATAGCGAATGATCTGATGCTTATGAAGCTGAGAGACTAAGAGCTTGGTTCTGATCTGGAGCAGACTTATCCTCTTCGACCTGAAATCTCTTGTCTGCAGTGCCACTCTCCATTGCATATTCTGCACTCATCCTGTGATCACAGCAAACGGAGCTGATAGATATGAAGTGTATAGACTAAGCAACAGGACATATGCTATGGCTAAGAGCCCTGCTGCATAGATCAGTTCTCTGTGGTGCGGACAGACACAGGTAAAGACTTATTGTAGGGGAACAAGACTTACCATGTCATTTTTGCTGCTCAGGTTTCAGCCTTTTGGAAAATACGTTCTTTAGGCACAGCAAAATAAAGTGCGATGTGAATAAACAGGTTAGGAGAGTGCAAAACTAATTTATATTTTTGACATTACTTAGAATTTGAAGCTGATTTGTTGTCATATGGGAAGATGGCAAAACAAAAGTTAGATAAAAAGCAATGGTACAATTAACTTCCCTTCCACCTGCAGTTACTCATGTGATGCAACAGATTTTAACATGCCCAAGACTGATTTTCACTCCTGGTAGACCCTGCCATGTGTGGCAGGATTTCCCAAGGGAGTTCAGCTCCCACTGAAATAATTTGTTTTGGTGCTTGAATGAAAACTAAGCACTTTGGGAAATTTGAGCCTTAACTTCTTTGTGTACAAAGTTAATTATATTCTGTGCTTTTTTTATTACTTAGATTTGTTTTTTTTAACTGCAACTGTACTATGACTGCAGCCTAATATGGGTCTTAGACCAAAGCATAGCCCTCAGTCCGTGCTTTTCGTCTGAAGTCCTCGGAGCACTTTACCAAAGAGGTCAATGTCTTGATCCCCAGGGAGCAAAAGGAGCCTGTAACCGTACAGGCAGCCGAGTCAGTCCATTAATCACTGCTGCCGAACATGGGAACTCGTGCTCCCACCCCTCTTCCAGCCCCTGCTCCCTTATGCCAGGTTTAGCAGGAGGTGTAGGAAATTGCCCTTTTGATATCAGGATGAAGTGACTTGACTTCGGCTTGTGGAACAACAGGGGACACGCAGCATTGGGGGCTGGGGAATTGGGGCGGGAGCTGCTGCAGTGAAGAGCCCAGAGTGTTTAATGTCAGTAAAATGACTACAGCTTACTTAACAATATTAAATTATCTAAAATAGCCAGTAACTATTTAAAGGTTAAAGTCTACACACCCATACAGTGATGAAATTTTATAGTTATTTATTGCCTGGGATTATTTTAAGAAATAACTTTATTTAGAAATAATGTATTTTTTTGCAATTGGTGGATGTCTTTGGATCTAAAGTCATTGGTAATGTTTGATCATTCTTTATACAGAGACAGTAGAAACAAGTCACACAAGAAAACTGCTAAGCACAAAAGGCCTCTATTTCTGGCACTCCCAGATACTTTTAGTAAGTTTGCCTTAGCTGAGGTTTTAATTTAGCATTAACAAAGGATTTTGTGATGTTTTATATGCTGTAATCTAATATTCTGCCTGTGATTTCATTCAGAACTACTATACGTTTAAATCTCAGTTTGGAAGCTAGATACCACAGGAGGCTAGTCCTGGAAAAATCTAAATTATCAGTTATGAGCTGATCTAAAACTTACAGTATTGAAACATCTTTTGAAATATGCATTAGAGAATCTTTAAAGAGATCATACAAAATTCATCAAAACCCACTTTTCAGAAGCTGCTACTTTTTCATCAGGGTTTTAGATGTCACTGGTTTTAGTTCCAAATTTTTCAAGCATTTACATACAAACAAAATTCTGTGTATGCACATGCTCACAGAGGAAGAGTTGAGAGCTCATCTCTTACCAAGTTGTATGTTAGAAAAGACAAAGTGGCTGTAATACTCTTGAGTTAGGGAAAACTGGGTAAGAAATCTAAAAGAGTAGTGTCTGGAGTTTAGGGATTGACCAGGAAACAATTTCTTCAATACTTGGTGTTTCATTAGCAGATGGGGCAAATAACATTGTTAAAGGTCATCCATACTCCATAGGTACAAATATACTTCTCTACCTTGCACATATTTTTTGTTTTTTAAACTAGTCCCTTGGCTGGGACTCCTGTACAAGAGCAGGCTGCTCCTTCAGTGAAAACCTTCAGAATGTAGTAGCATCTGACCTTACCAATGCTGGTTATGATTTTGGAGTATTTCACAGAATCACAGAATGATTTGGGTTGGAAGGGACCTAAAAGATCATCGTGTTCCAACCCCCTGCCATTTGTGCATCTGTTTTGCTCATTCTTGTATTCACTTGTGTTGCCTCTATAACTCTGTCTGATCATAAATAGACATCTTGTAGAATTACATCTCTCAGCTGTGCCTGTGTCTTTAGTTTGCCTGTCAGAAAACTCCAGCTTTGCTTCACTGCATTCTGTGCTGAATGGTCGTTCCCTCTGCTGTTAATTTTGCAGACTGCATGGAGCAGGAAATATCTGGGCTGATAGTCAAGTTATTAAGAGCTAATCAGGAAGCTGTGTGAGAAACAGGAATTCCTGCAAGCTGGTATTCATACAGGAAAGATGCTAACCAGGAATAGAGGTAGCAGCATAAATGGGTGAATCTTTGATTTGCTGTTTCCCTAGATGTCACCAGCCTCCACAGTGCTCAGCACTTCTTATCTGCTGAGGCTCCGTGTTACTTCTGTCCACTCCCAGACTGACTGTGGGCCTTCAGCTGTGCATGTGTAACAAATCCGACATCTGCTTTAAAAAGAAATATGGTATACAAACAATATTTTAAAGTCTCTTAAACCTCACTTTGCAAATTATGTACTAGTTATACACAGTTAACTTATATAAAATATCAGAAAGTTCAGAAGCATGAAACTTGGCAGTTACGTACTTGTCCAAGAGCCCGAGTGACCAAATATATATTTAAATAAACACTTGTCAGAACATAGACATCCCTCACTAATTCCTTGTCTCAAAGCAACATGTGCAACAGCCACACCAAACAGATCTACCTTGCAGCATGCCTTGAAGGTAAACAGATAATGAAAACTTTGACCAGATACTTTTTTCCAAATAATTGTAAAACTGTTTAGACTCTTTTTTCTCCCTAAGGGATTTAAATAGCTATCCAGTTAGTATTTATTCTGTTTAATACAATAAATCCCTTTCCACATATAAACTTGGATTTCTTTGCACAGCCTGTGACTTTGAGATGAATTATATGTTTTGAGAGCACCACGTCTAGCTTCGAATTAGAGGAGTTTTGTCTTGGGTCAGTTCTGGTAATCAGAACTAACAAACTAGGAAGATGCCCGAAAAGTCCTCAGTCTTGGTTTGATAAAATCTCTGTGGATTCATTTGTATTGCCCTTTGTCCTGAGGCAATAAAGAGAGAGGGTGTTTTCAGACAGAGTGCTTTAGTTAACAGAGGCATTCTGTGGTGGGTGTGCGTCTGCTGGAGAGAGTTGATTGCCACCTTGCTGACTTTGCCTTAGGAAGAGTAAGTGATTATTTTAGCACTGGCATCATTCTGAAGGATTGCAACATATTTTACTTTGTTAACCTTTCTTATTCCATTGAATTATTTGGTCGGAGTCAGGAGACTTAAGCTGATGATTTTTCCTTCTGTGATTTGCCAGCAGTTCTAACTAGTGGAGTGCCAGGTTCTCTCTGAGCTGTCACTGGGTGAGTGTGTTCCAGCTACATCCACCTGTTTGGGCTCTGGCTGCCAGGAGGGTGATTGGTTGTCAGTTTGGTATCTTTGCCAGTGCTAAATCCACTTTTTTTTCTGGAGGAGGAAAGTAATTGGCATTGGTAGCTTCATGATTGTGTATTATGAATTTTCACAGACATGAGGACAGGCACACTTAATACAATGACTTGTTGAATTATCTTTTTTTCAAATGTTTTAATGATGATATGGATGATTTAGGTGGTACTTTTAGCTGTAAAAGCAGCATATCAAGGCTCAAGACACTGTGTTGTGTTACCTGGCTAAAGCTGTTTAAGGTAATCAATTTCTGTCTTTAGTTCATCTTAATCTATGCCATTGCTTAGCTCACCACAAAAACATTTGGTCACATGAAGAGATTTTTTTATTGTTTTGTTTTACCTAGACAACAGTGTTAACAGAAAGATATAAAATCAGTAGCAGATCAAGACGTTTCTCTACCACCCTTCTCATTAATGAACTGACATGAAGTGAGTGAATTTTTTTCCTTGATTGTGTAACACAGAGAAAATCAACCCAGTAAAATAAAAAACTTCATCTAAGCCATATCAGCCGACCACTGTGTCTCCATTAGCACTGTGATTTGATGTGAGCTGTCTTAGTATCAGTTTTGTTTGGATTTTCTACTTTGAAAGACTTGACGTCCCTCTCAAGTTGTCTTTCAGATCATTGTAGATTACCTCTATACACAGTTCCTGGGGAATTTTGCTTGTCACAAATATCCTTAGCAGTAGAAAGTAAAAAAACTGTGCTGTGCGCAGGCTGAAGTCTTGATAATGAGTAACACAATGAATTTCCCTGCCACAGTACACTTCTGTGTGCTTTTTCATCACAGGTGAAGTCAGGTGGCAGACAGTGCAGGGGCCTTTTCTATTGTGTTTGTATTATTAGTGATGGGTTAGGGAAAAAAAGAAGGGAATGAAGTGATGGAGTTATCCTAAACTGAATCTTCAGTACATACAGGTTCTTCAATTTAACAGTTGTTCTTTAACAAACAGTTCATTAGATCAGAGTTACGTGGACTAGACAGTTAATTTCTTCTTTTAATTAAAATTCTGGAAAGGTTTCCCTTCCTTCAGGCTGTCCCAAGCACCCCACTGTAGTAACTTTCTAAGCAAGAAAGAGGGATCAGGAAAGAGCTAGGAGGCTAAACAATGGATATATCCATGTTCTCAGAAGACTTATTTCCCCTGTGAACAGCAAAATGTCTGTTTTCTTTGCCATACTGTATAACTCAAACTATAAACTTATGCTAGCCTTGTAAATTGAGAATGTCCCAATACGATGTAACAGAAATATTGTAACACGAAACCATTTCTATTTCAGTCTTTAAAATATTTTTCATGTTCATTGGTACTCTCTAGGTTTGATGAAAAGTGAGGAATTCTGACCTAATTTAATCTTTCAAATACTATTTTTTTTTGTCTAATAGATAATACTCTCCAAAGTTACGCATTTTTCATAACTGAGCAAAACAGAGGGCAAAGGTAAGGGCTGTAGTGCAGTAAGTATTTGTCACCTCCTAAGATGTGGAGTGAAGAAGTACTATATGGCAGTTGAAACAGTTGCACCTCTTACCATCTGCTTCTAAGTAATTATCTTCCAGGCAACTTTAGGATTTTACTCTTAAACTACCTATCAGGCAGGATGGCTTCTGGGAGTTCCAGAAGTTGTTGCTCTCAATACCTGCCATTGGAAAAAGAAATAGTGTGTGTTCTTTCGAGCACTGCGTGGGCTAATTTCAGGGAATTAGTTCTCTCTAACAAACTAGACCAGCCCTGGAGCTTGCTGGGCACTTTATATTGGGCTAAAGAAAGAAGCACGGAAAGGGCTGGCATGGGATGTTTTTCCCTCAAGTGTTCGTATGTTCGTGATCTCCCTCTGCTGCCTTTACATGATGAATGTCATTGTTCATTTACTTGGCTGATCCATCCCATTGGCGTGCCCTAGAGGCTGTGTTCTTTAACCTTCCAAGGTGGCATCTGACTGGAGCAGATGAGAGCTCATTTCTAGCTCCAATACTTTGGTTTCATTCCCATAGAAACTAATGGCCAGGAGTCAGAAGAGCAAGTGGAGGAATATCTGTCATCACGAAAGGAGCGTGTAGCCTGAGCTTATCCCAGACCTGAGAGCTGAGACGTAGTAGGAACAGCAGTGCAGAGACAGCCAGAGAGCCCCGTCTCTGCCAGGGCCCAGTCTGTGTTTCTGTTCTTTTACTTTTCATTCCTGGTAAAGCCACTCGTTTTGGTGAGAGCTTCTCAGTCTTTGTAGGACACTTCCATTCTTCACGTTCAGATATCCTTGATAACGTTTTCCACTCCAGTTGTGGACTTAATGGTATGTTATGCTGGAGCACTGATCTTGGTAAAGAAAGATGCAGTGAAGTGTGGTCTGGTTTTCAGAGAATCGTAGAATCAGTTAGGTTGGAAAAGACCTTTAAGGTCATGAAGTCCAGCAGTTAACCTAACACTACCAAGTCCAAAATATTGCTACCAAGTTTCATGACACACAACAAATTTTTAGCCCCTAAGTTTGAGGTTCTGTTCATGTGGACTCCTTAGTTTTGCAGGCTGGAAAGATAAGTCTCTCAGTACACACTGAACTCTGTAAATTCTAGAGTGAGTAGTTAGTGCAGACTGCTACTCATGACTTTGTAGCAGCATACAGATGGCTTACATGTTACAGCAGTGGATTAAAGGCTTGGGCCTGTCAGAATGTTGGAGAAGAGAAAACAAGACTTAGGTCAAATTGTTATTTTAATTTGCACATCTTGAGTTTAGGAATTATATTTTTCTCTTTTGTTTTATAGGCACGTTGGTAGCATTTTCAGTTCTACCACATGGATGCTTTTTTTTCCCAGGCAAGTACTACAGTACTACAGGAAAACACTGCTTTCCACTTTAGCAAGATTTTTTAGTTATGGTATTGTAAATCTTTGATATATACCTTGTAACAGATAGTGAACGTTGTACTCTCAAATTCATTGATCAAACTGAAGCAAATATTTAAATTAACTTTGTTCCATGTTAGCACTATGTCCAGTGAATATTTTCATTGAACACCTGTTAAATCGGGTGCAACACAGGAGTATGATCTCTGAACATATAGAGCGAGCAGAAAGATTGTAGTTAGCAGGCCATGGAGAGGTAAACCTTTAGGTTCTCACTGAGTATGTCAGCATTACTGACTGCAGTGTAAATGGGGAAGGACAGGAATGTGATTTGCTGTGGTCCATTATGGTTCCAGCTCTTCATGTCAGTGTTGTCCCTTTTCACTCCATTTACCAGTCTTGGGGGTGTCCGTGTTGCAAGAGGTGTGCTATAAATGGTGTCCAAGTGCTCAGATTCAATGTGCAGAGACACAATTCTGAACGTGCCACTCACACCTCCTCTCTCTCAGACAATGGGGATGCGAGGCAACCTGGCACCAAAGAGAAGCCCTCCTGCACACAAAATCACTCATGCAGATGCGGTGGTTGAGACGCTGTTCTGTTAAAGCTGGCCTCTGTGCTGCCTCTATATGAATACCCAGAGGGAAATGCGTTACTGTGATGTTATGCCAGAAGGATCAGCCGGTCTCCTAGGGCATGTTTGGCTTGTATGCTTTCAAGTGTAGGCAAGTATTAAATTTTCATTACAATGATACTGTTTCAGCTAGACTGCTTTTTGAGAACATAAAAAAAAAGGACAGGCTGCCATGATTCAGGGCCAAAACTGGTAGCTGGGAAAGAGAAGGAGGGCTAGCAATCTTACATCTGCTCAGAGCAACAGCATCCAACTTCTTAGCTGAATAAAATAAACATTGCGTTCAATTTGTAATATGTTATAATTGTTACTGTGAAGAAAACAACCTATTGAGCTAGAAGAGGAAATATGTGCCAGAAAGAGACAATGCCGAGCCAACATCACCTTGGAGCAGAAGCAGGGGATGCACAAGAATGTAGCCATCGGTTCTAGAGTGATAGAAAGCACGGTGAGATGGCAGCTGGAGAACTGTGGAAAACCAGTGAACATTGCAGATGGGCCCAAATGAATATTACTATGCAGTAACTCGGTGCACTATTAATTTACTATATTTTGAAATAATAGTATAAAATAAATATTATTTCATCTGTGTACATGAACTTTGAATTATGTTGTGTGGGTCATTCCAAAGGACAGAAGTGATCTTGGTCGTAACTACCACCACTAAATATTATCAATATGCCTAAAGTCTGGTGTAATTACCAAGCTACTATTTCTAATCTCTGCTGAAATCAGATTTGTCCTTCAAGTTTTGCACTGCCAATTATCTAAATAAAAATACAAAGCTGAATAAAATAACAGTGGAAAACTGCAAATAGAATAATAGTAAGGATCCATGACAGTCCATGTGGGGTCATTGTAAGTACAGTAAACAATGCAGCGCTATCTTGCAGCATAAGCACTATTGTCTGCTTTGTACTGCTGTTCAAATATTTGGAATTTATGTTGACAACACTTGATATTAGGAAGGTTAATGGCTATCTGATTAACAACAGAGAAGGCATTTGCCAACAAGTGAACTATAGTCATTGATACAGTAAAGCCTCTGAAAAATGTTTTAAATCATCACAGACCTATTTCCTGAATAAGTATCTTGACTGTATCTTAACAGGGAGCCCTGCCAGGATGCTTCACCTTGTGGAGCCTTTTGAAAATAGCATGCAAGGTGTTGAGCTGGTGGTCGCTTTGCACAAGGTGCAAAGGTATGCAAGCATTTGAGCAACAGTGAGGTTGAGTGCACACTGGCAGTGTGATTCAAGTCATGTTTGGCTACTGTCTTTGAAAGCTGAATGATCTGTTGCTTTATTCACCTTATGCTTGGACACAAAAAAGTAGAGGCAAAGCTTGAGGCATTAACCTCATGCAAACCGTGTCCTGGCAGCTGTTACTTTTGAGCAGGGCATGTGAAAATAGGGGAAAATGCTCAGGCTGGAGTGAGAAATTGCCATTTGCAGATGTGAAATATAGTAATGCTTTACCTCTGCCTGGGGGACAGCTAAACCCTTGTTAGGGCTTGTAGCAGATATTTACTGCTTTTTCATCTCAATGCACTGACCTGATACATTTTGTAATTTATTTTTACTTACAAAAACTTAGACTACCACCAACTGTAAGTACGGCCTATGAAAGGATAAAAATCTCCAGAATTGTCAGCCTTTGAAATTTAAAGGCATTAAATGAAAATTAAAGGAGTGCAGTCTCATTCTTGCATCTACATTTTCTAAGAACCTCCTGTGTGTATCTCTGAACCAAGATTATAGTATCTCTCATGTTTAATGATATTCAGAATTTATAGAATTTTTCTTCTGCTTCACCTTAGTGT
>VZTO01022088.1:6031-17246 GCA_013400615.1 Syrrhaptes paradoxus | reverse complement strand
GTTCTTGCAGTGGTACAGTACGGCATGCAATAGTCATCGCACCACCAGATCAGCCCACTGTTTACAGATAACCTATCATTCATAGTGGTTTCAGTTTAAATGCAGTTTCAACACTGCACTGGACTTGGAAAACAAATCAGGATGAGAATGAATGTGTTTAGAATACAGGTTTTTGCCCAAATGCCTGCAATTACAGGCACTTTCTGGACTCACAACCATTGCAGAGGCAACATGATTCTACTGCAGACTAAATTAGCAGACATCAAGTATCATATACAGACTTACAATTCCAAAATGGCTTCTGTTCAGAAGAGCTGTCAACAATTTTATTTTATTTTTCCCTTAAGAAAAAAACTATCAAATATTTTTAAGCACTGGTAACATTTGTGTGGAAACTGTAGAAGTTGTTGAAAAAAGGTGTCTTTAGATATATGCATAAATTAAAGTGGTCCCAAGGCCTACACATCTAACCCCTCCCCCCCAAATTACTAAGTTAATTGATGTCATTTACCTCTGAGTACTTTTATGTGTGTGTGTGTGCACATACTTATATATCTGTGTGTGTATATGCACATGCCTATATATATGTGTGTCTGTTTAAATATACACACAAACACGTTCTTAAAACTATGTATAACTGCATTCGATTGGATGATACAAAGGCACCACTTTAGGTTTGTTTTCAAAGCATTCATTTGAAGGCATTTCTAGAGTCTACTGTGTCTCATTCGGCAGACACAATACCAGGCAAGCTTTAACATAGAACTTCACATCTAAAATCTTTTCAGCAATGCCTTTTTTGAATTCTGTATTTGATTGCTCCCAGACAATATAATCTTAAGAAAGAGGGAAGAACAGAATCGTCTGATCTTTCCAGAGGTTCCTGGTTGGCTAATTTGCATAAAACAAATGGAAATGGGACTAGTTACTTCCTGTGAAAGTTCTTGACATTTGCAAAGGTATGGAGAAAAAAGCAGCTCCTCAACTGCAGGTTTGTAATCCCACTTTGTGGATTCCTGACAGCTTTTTTTGACATGCCAGCTGGAAACTAAGCATCTCCGTGTAAAAAATGTGCCCAAAGGACAGTGATAGCATCTCTGCCTCCGGTAACATGCCACAACTTCAGTTATTTACCTGTAAAAAGCTATCCTTTGAAGATCTTTCAGATTACTTACCTACTTTCTGGTGTGAATGTAAAGCAAACTCCTCTGGATTATTTCATTGAGAAACCTTGAATATAGCTTCTCGATCTAATTTCATACTGGCTGTCAATACATTGATAACTGATTTTTATATCAGACTGTGGCTTTGAAAAGCACTGATTGGGAAGTCATTTATAGATATTTGAATGAGAAATGGGTAATATCTGTGATGGAAATCCAAGGACAGCAGGTTTTTTTTATTTATTTACTCTATGGGTGAGCATTCATATGTTGTCCAGAGAGGCTGGATATCTCCATCCTTGGAGATATTCACTCTNCAACAATTTTATTTTATTTTTCCCTTAAGAAAAAAACTATCAAATATTTTTAAGCACTGGTAACATTTGTGTGGAAACTGTAGAAGTTGTTGAAAAAAGGTGTCTTTAGATATATGCATAAATTAAAGTGGTCCCAAGGCCTACACATCTAACCCCTCCCCCCCAAATTACTAAGTTAATTGATGTCATTTACCTCTGAGTACTTTTATGTGTGTGTGTGCACATACTTATATATCTGTGTGTGTATATGCACATGCCTATATATATGTGTGTCTGTTTAAATATACACACAAACACGTTCTTAAAACTATGTATAACTGCATTCGATTGGATGATACAAAGGCACCACTTTAGGTTTGTTTTCAAAGCATTCATTTGAAGGCATTTCTAGAGTCTACTGTGTCTCATTCGGCAGACACAATACCAGGCAAGCTTTAACATAGAACTTCACATCTAAAATCTTTTCAGCAATGCCTTTTTTGAATTCTGTATTTGATTGCTCCCAGACAATATAATCTTAAGAAAGAGGGAAGAACAGAATCGTCTGATCTTTCCAGAGGTTCCTGGTTGGCTAATTTGCATAAAACAAATGGAAATGGGACTAGTTACTTCCTGTGAAAGTTCTTGACATTTGCAAAGGTATGGAGAAAAAAGCAGCTCCTCAACTGCAGGTTTGTAATCCCACTTTGTGGATTCCTGACAGCTTTTTTTGACATGCCAGCTGGAAACTAAGCATCTCCGTGTAAAAAATGTGCCCAAAGGACAGTGATAGCATCTCTGCCTCCGGTAACATGCCACAACTTCAGTTATTTACCTGTAAAAAGCTATCCTTTGAAGATCTTTCAGATTACTTACCTACTTTCTGGTGTGAATGTAAAGCAAACTCCTCTGGATTATTTCATTGAGAAACCTTGAATATAGCTTCTCGATCTAATTTCATACTGGCTGTCAATACATTGATAACTGATTTTTATATCAGACTGTGGCTTTGAAAAGCACTGATTGGGAAGTCATTTATAGATATTTGAATGAGAAATGGGTAATATCTGTGATGGAAATCCAAGGACAGCAGGTTTTTTTTATTTATTTACTCTATGGGTGAGCATTCATATGTTGTCCAGAGAGGCTGGATATCTCCATCCTTGGAGATATTCACTCTGGTTGGACAAGATCCTGAGCAACCTGCTGTAGCTCACCCTGTTCTGAGCAGGGGTTTTGGACTAGGCAATTTCCAGAGGCCCTTCCCACCTCAACTCTTCTGTTTCTGTGACCCTTTTTTCCCCACTATTACTTTTCTCAGTATTCAGAGGAATATTTTACATAAAAGATGATTGTTGCAAAGAAGAATAAAGGTAATATAAATAAATAACGTGGGTTAAGAAATAATGTAATTTTCAGATTTTTCCACTTCCATCTGTTCCTTAATTTTAACAAAACTAAACAATTCATCAGTATTGTATACTTGTAAGCTAGTTTTCCAGTAGCAATTTACTGTTGTCTATTACCCCATTTATAAGCAGGGTATAAGCTAAAAAAGGGTAGATTTAGACTAGACATAAGGAAAAAAATTTTTACTGTGAGAGTCATGAGACACTGGAACAGGATATAACTAATTCTAAGTAAGAATGCCTGAGCAGGATATACAATTCAGACAACTGAACCTGTTAGTCATGAAGTTCTCCATACTTTTATAATTAAAAAAAAATTCTGACAAGCAAGTTCATAACATACATAACCTGCTGTTAATAATTTTAGTGAACTTAAGTTTCTTTTATATAACAAAAACTTAGGAAGGAAATTTTACTGGCTGTTTGAGCGTGGTGTCCTTAGAAATTTCTTGAAAGTTTTCATTTGCTTAGTGCGTAGGAATAATGACTGTATGCTGTCATACTGCAATGAAAAATAACATGAAGCTTCCTCTTAGAAACAAATTGTGTCAGGCTGCAGATCAGTCTCCAAAGATATGAAATGAAAACCTTGTTTGGACTATTTTAAACCTGACAAGCCATCAAAGAGAAAATTTCTTAGAGAAAATATTACATTCCTTTTGGATTGGGCCATTACAATAGTACTACTAGGAGGAATCTCTTTTACTTGTTTTGGCCTAGAAAATAAACAGGGGTATAACAGGAAGCTAGGAACATTTTCCTCATCATAAATACCTGGTTCCATAAGTAAAGAATTAATGAAGCCTGCTATCCCTATCCTCTTGCATAGGAAAACTGATTGAAAGTTCAGACTGATTTTATCACATTTTTTTCTGTGTACACTCTCTGGTCTCTAACAAGACAAAAGTTCATGCAGTTGCTTTTACATTTCTGAAGGCAGATGGAAAAAACACTCTCAAAATCTCTCTCTGAAACATCCTGCCATTCCTGTTCATTTCATTTGCAGGAATGGTGAATGACCTTGCACAGATACTTAATGAAATGCGTGGACTGACTTCTGTAAATAAAAGACAATAAGACATTTTGCATTTAATTTATCTTTTTGTGGTCATACAAGACTGAGGAATTGCTTGCTGTAACATTTCTGAGTAAGCACAAATATATCTCTAACTGTCTCAGCATTTATCTTTCACAAGACACATCAGTAAGTAAGAAATAGTTTTGGTAACATTTTGGTGTGTGTGGAATCCCCCACCACCACAGACTGCTTTTGATAGTGACAAAGCACAATTACTGAGTCACTGTGGGAAAGAGTACTACAGTTGGTTGCTGTAAAAAAAGAATAAATGTAAAATGTTTCCAACAGTAATTGAACGTAATTTTACTCTGTAGTACATATGGGTCTTTAGAGCTCTTCCTAAATAATTTCTCTGGGTGAGTTAATCAGAAGAAGAAAACAATATTTCCCAGTAGGGTAATTAGAAGGAGACTGAAGGTGTCCATCAGGTTGCATAAATGTTATTCTTATAATGTTACCAATTTTAGGGCTGCTGCTAAAGCAGCCCAGGTGGTTTTCTCACTTGCTTTCAGTTATTCCGAAGGGCTTAGAAGCAGAGAGGTCTAAACTGTGCTGTGTTGTCCCATGTCCAGAAACAGGAAAGAATGGGACAAAAGGATCACAGCATCACATGAAAATTCTCCTGGAGATGCATGTTTCTTTTGAATCGTGTTTCTCGGTGTATTCTTAAACCAGTTTTTTCTTCCAACTCGATTGAAAAAGGACTGCAGCTTAGGAGAATCTGCCTGTATAGTAGGTGTTTTGGTGCACCTACTGTGTTATTTCAGAAAAATGGCAAAATCTGCAGCACCACTTGATAATGGTGTTATTTATCTGCCTGCAAATACTGGTTGCTTGTATGGAGCAGGGGTAAGCCAAGCATGTGGTAAATTTTTACAGAGAGACTATGATAGTGTGAATGGAGAATGAAGGGGAAATTTTCGGTGTAGGAGGCACCAGAAGGGACACACAGCAGGGACAGTGATCTCAGCGCAGCCTGCATCACTGGCACCCACATCAGCATGTCATCAAGATAGCAGGCCACCTATGTGCAGTTTCACAGGACAGATGGATCTGGAGACAAAGAATAGTGCACAAACCCTGACGATTCATAGAGGTGGGACAATGGAGATGCATGTCACTGTCAACTCTAAGAGGGTACAAAAAGGTATCTCTGAAACCTGTACATGGTTGCCAGCCTAAAAAAAGCCTTGGAAGGTAAGGAGGGTTTAGCAGCTGGCTTCTGTTGTCCTCCAGGACATCGCAAGGGACCTAACAGCTGGACAAAAACATTGCAGAACCCAATGGCTGTCTGGACACTTGAACACCCACCCCTGGTGCCTGATGGCTGGACAGAGTGCTGATCACCACGTTTTTCTGGTGCTTGTGACTGTGAGAGTGCAATAAGTAAAATCTGTTTTATTTTAGTTTTTACTTTAAATAAAATTGTCTTTCCCTCCTGTATGGTCCCACATTAGTACTGGCTACATTACTGATCTAATATTGGAGCAGCATGTCTCAAGAGTAGAATTTATTGCTTTACCTGTATTTATCTCATTTTCTGAGATATCAACTATAGCTATGACCAGAAACTCCACATGGTAAAAGTTATGGTCACATTTCAGTTCACCCAGTCTGGACTTGGCATTAGAAGTATGGTTACCAAACGGGACTGCTTTCCAGTCAGGGTTTGTGACCATAATGGGATAAGGTTTAACTGGAAGCATATCTTGTTTACTAGGAAAAAACACATGAGAAAATCTTTCTTCTTTTTCCTGGGGCCTGTAGCATTTTCACTCACTTGTGTGTATACAGCCAGTTTTAATATAAGAAGGTTAAATTTGACTAACTGAACAAATGTATTTTCAGAAGTTACTTAGTTTGCATGAATGTCTTTTGTGTTTGTGATTTCTTTACAGTATTTTCTACCCATACACAAAACAATAGCATGTCTGAATTGTTTCCAGTAAAACTTAATAATTATCTAGACTTCAATAGGCATTACAGTTTTTCACATTCAAGTTAAACTAAACTTATCAATTTACCTACAAAGTACTTTATTTTTAGAAAACTAAAAAGCAACCTATTACTTGTTATTTATAAGTAATTTAAACTATAATGGACTGGCATTTTCTGGGTATTCTGGAAATTATCCCTCTGAATGATTGTAAGCCTCCATCCCTTGGCTTTGAATGAAACATTCAGGAGGTGTTTATTGTTCATGTTAATCCACACTGTAGCTGACTTTGGTGTTTCTGTCATTAAACCCTGAGAAAAAATAATCCCATTGTTTGAAAAAAGTAAAGGCAAGACAAAACATCTCTTGTTATCTCATGTTCCTCTGTAAGAAATGTCAAGCTACAGATAAGTTTAACAAGCAAGTTCTATTGAAACTGCTGATTATATTTGTTGTAAGGTCATCTGTTTTTTCTGTAAATAAGTGCCTAACTACAGCTACTGTGCCTGTAAAGGACTTCCATGGCTCCACATTTGTTTCATTGTCCTATTTCTGAAATAAAAAGAGAGGATTTTTTATATGCCTGAAACAGAAATTTTTTTATAAATTTTTTTAATAAAGTGTTGAGGTTCAAGATAACAGCTAGTATGATATAGACTTCACTTTCAGTACTTGGGAACACAGAACAGATGTGGGGGAGAATGCAAGGATATCACAGTGTGGAAGAGAAAAGTTAGAGGTTCAGATTTCATTATAAGCCCTCTGGTTCTCTTCTGCCAGGCTTTTATTTTCTCTGCACAGACAGAACCATAGAAAAGTCCAGCATTAAATGTCTTTGCATGGTTTTGCTTACTGTGTCCTTTCATGATGTATCCTTCTTCATGCAGTGAACATATGGTCTTCTTCCTGTGATTCCTTGGCATTGTACCACACAGGATGACCAGATAAAATGTGCAATGTTCAATTCCGTATGGTCAAATTCTGCCCCCAAATTCTATATTCCACTCTATTTTTTTTGCGGTGGATCTTACAGATGCCTGCGCAGCTGTTGTGCACCTAAAGGTACATCACAGGTACTCTACTGGTCTACATACAAGCAAAGTGACTCTACACCATATCGCAATGTATCTAATGGTCACTGCTGAGTATTTGTCAAAGTGTATGCATGATTCATCTCTCCATGTTTCTACGCTAATATTTCAGCAAGAAAAATGAATGTCTAATACATATAAATTGATGAAGTTATGTCTAAAATGTGTGTATATATACAACTTTCCAGTTTCACTGAAACAAAAGCAACTCATTAGTTCCATTCAGACTGAAAGTACAGAAGAGTTGCAGCTCTTTCTTTCTCTAAAACTCCCTCAGTTTAAAATTTCCTCTCTCTTTCCTCAGAACATTTCAAACAGTGAGTGCTCAAAAGATAATAATGGAAGGGAAAGGAGTACAGCAGATTTCTTCCTGAAAGCTGCTTGGAGAAGCCAGTGTAAAGGCTCTGAGTGTGATCCATCCAAGCTACAGTAACAGACTGTGTGTGACCTTGTTGGCCGTCACAAATAAGGGAAATGCACGAGCTCTGCCTGTTCACCGGTAGTTCCAGCCTTCTGCTGACATATGGTAGCAACTTGTGGGAATTAGATCGTACTTCTGAGCCCCAGGACTGCAGTCAAGTTGCCAAGTCACCCATGCAAGAGAGGAGTCCCAATTAATAGTAATCCAGGTTACTGGCTTTCTCAAGTTTATTCCATATCCTGTGAAGTTTTCTGTTCATACAATGGACTTTCAAGATGAAAATAATTGGCTAGTACTCATTCCCTGTGATGTATTTTATACCTGGACTAGAGTGATACATGAATAATAATTGAATCTCATTCTTCTTGGTGCTGACAAAATGTAGAAAATGGTAGAACATAGGAATTAAGGAGAATACAAAGGGAATGGGAGCTTTAGAAAATAGTAACATGAGTACACTTGAGCATAATATAAAGTAGTTCCAAAGCAAATGCTTAACAAATGCTGGATTTTATGGGATTCATAGCAAAAGTAGTTCTTAAATACAGATTTGAAGAAAGATGAGCAAACATAATGATTTAAAAACTGAGACATAAAACCACACTTTGGAAAAATTGATTGTGGGAGAAATAGGTGTGTGGAAATTTATGGATATTACAGCTGAACTTCTTAGAATACTGTTGGTACCTTTTGTGAAGACTAACCCCTTAGTCACAGCAAAAGAGGGACCCATTCCTATTTTGGTACTTATAGAAACAGTCCAAATCAAAGTATTTTGCTAACGGTTTATTAATCTGCTTTGACTAACAGAATTAGTTTTGACATGATTTTCTTCCTAAAAACATGACACTGCAACAAGGCAAAAGGCCAGTTTTGACACTCTTGGTGTTAGAGTCCTGTCAGGGATGTTATTAAGGGAAACATTAACATGATTCTGATGAGGTAACATTCTACCCTTAATATACTGAAAACTACTGAGATTTTAACGAATGAAAAGGGATATTCTCTGACTTTTTATTTGGATTTGGAGTATGAATTTGTTTTTATTGGTTGACTGGTCTTACTGACTATACCAACAGAATTACAATTAGAGAAAATATATGGTAGTATATACACTGGTCCTCAGATACAGGAGGAATTTTGCTAGTATTGGTGTCTCTGACAATAGCAGACATAGTGCAGGCTAGAATTACATGTTCCATTGCTAGCTAGGTTAACTTATATATCTGTGATATGACAGCCATGTTTGCAGGGGCTAATAGGAACTGCTACTCAGCAAGACTAATGAGGGTGATCTGACTGCTTAGTTAACATGATTGTAATTTTTTTTGTAGTAGAGGTAGGTTGTACAGGTAACTATATACACAATTGTACTGGATCATGCAAAACATAGGCCTTGAACGCGTTAGTCTTGATGACACAGAAGACTTACAGAGACAAAAAGTCTGAACAACATGCTATCTGGTTTCCTTTCACAGCCCCAGGTAGCAACATAATTTTTCTTATGTGATTCCCCTTATTAGTTCAGTTTCAGTTGTTTGAATTTTTATTGTCTTGGACAGGGACAATAGATGTAGTGGTGCTGCAAAACAGAGTAACATGGCCTGACTCTGCTTAAAAATCAGAAGGAGTTTGAGCACAATACTGAAAGGGCCACCTGAGTGGTAGTGTTTAGGGGCTCACTTGTCAGCGCACTGCCTGACGTACCTACAGAGCCAATCGCAGTCGCTGAGAAATGAGCTGCACTGTGTCATGCAGACATGTGGTCCCGGGCGGGCAGAGCACTGCAGAGTGCTTTTGTACTGTGCTCTGCTGTCTGATGTAGACATCCTCAGTGTGCCTTGTGCAACACTACAGCTCTGAGCACAATGTCACTGCTTTGATAATAATGCATGAAGTTATTATTCTTTCTCTGTTCTGAGTATGTTTCACTTCTTTTTCTCTTTGATGGGAAAGAGAACAGATGTGCTTGAGAGATTCTGTAAACTTGACAAGGCAGTTAAAAAAGAGGAAAACACAAACAAAACAGGAGACAAGATGAAAGAATGCACAGGGGGGGAATAAGGATTTTCAGAGCTTAACATCTAGTTTCCGATCAGGTTACTGCTTGTAGTAAACACTCAAGAGTAACATCACACTTTCAGTCTATTCCATAGAGGTTTGAGTCATGCAGCATTTGAAATCGGGTGGCCAAACTCAATGCCTTGCTGTCAAAAACATCCCAGAGCTCCATTCATTTGTTCTATTAAGGAAGTTTCAAATTAAATACATTCAAACAAAATCTGTTGCAACTTCGTGAAATGTCAGCACATAAAGAAGCTGACAGCTATAAGGTTATCTGGGGAGCACACACTGATAACTTTCCCTTGCTTTGATGCTAAGAAAATTGTTCCATCTTACAAAATGAATGTTACTTGAGTTATTTAGATTAAATACAACTAACTAATGTTAACTGAGTTACAGTAGAGTGCTGGGCTGAGAAGGAGTATCAATGAGGGACATGGAGGCATAAAGACCTTGCCTAGATGCTTTTTGTTAAGTGATTTACATATATGTTGGAAATGAGAAGGAAAAGGAGAAAAAATTAAATGTTGTTGTTGGCTTAACTGATCTACAGCCCTAGCAGAAGAACTCATATTTTGTGTTCACAGGTAATGTTTTGGGAAGAGATTAGATGGGAGACAGAAGTAGTTTCAGTCTTTGTGCTGGTGATTGTACAATATGAAAACTGCCTATTGTGCTGTCATCCTACAGAGTTTACATGTGAAAAGCACATCTTGTAGAGCCACAGGAGCCCCACCATCAGCAAGCGAAGCATGAGCTGGTATAAATTCAGAGAAGGATAACTCAGTCTGGCTCTGTCTGAACATGATTATGTTGGTTTTGCCTATTTCTTATGAATGGCTTATTTTATATCCCATATATCTGCTCACTATAATTTAATCCCAGGAGAATGGTTTTTTTCTGTTTTATTAGAAAGATTTAGGAAGTTAGAGATTAGATCTTGGTTTTTGCAGATTGCACTGAATCAAAGGTCTCTCAGTTGTCTGAAGGACAGAGATGTCTCATTTTGCTTTTCTAGTTTTTGCAGATTGAGTCAACCAGATGTTATGCCCAGTTCCAGTAACAAAATTTTGTCTGAGACAGCATTCCTAAAATGGTCAATGCTTCATTTCCACTTAAACATATCTTAATTCTTACATCCATTAAATTAGCCTTTGGATGACACTGTTTTACCAGCTATTGTACCTGTGCGTGTGTATGCTTGTCTGCCCTTGACACTAGCCTCAAACATGCTGTGGAACTGACTTGCCAGGCTCACTGGAGGCTGCACCTCTTAGCAACTTGATATACCGCCAGCTATGCTACACTTTTCATCACTATTCTTGGAGAAGGACCAGGACAATTTACATTTCCTTGGAAGCTACCGTAAGTTGATTCTCACTACTCAAAGCACTTACTGTGCTAGATGTCAAATATTTATCCCCCAGTGGTCTTGAAGTTACTTTTTCTTGCTTATTTTTTTTATTCTTGGTCTTTAGTGACAGATCTCTCCTGTGATTCTCTTCAGTCATTATTTTTTTAGTTTTCCAGCATAAGACAGCGGACAGGAACATGCATTTAATTATGCGACTGTGTCATGGGTTAAGCAGAGGGGAGTTAATTTTTTTTTTCCTTTTCTCCCTTCTCTTCATAAATAGCTAGCAAGAAGCTATGTTTTGGATTCCTGCTTAGGAGAAAGCTGATACGAAGAGAACATTTACAGTTATTGCTAGGATACTCTCAAGGACAAAATACATTCAGTCTCTCTCCTCTCCATA
>VZTO01022082.1:34459-63092 GCA_013400615.1 Syrrhaptes paradoxus | reverse complement strand
TTCCATCTCATTGATGTGTGACACTTCCATCTTCAGTTTTGATTAAATTTCCCTTAATTAGCCCATTAAGCTAAAACCACAAAAGCTAATGATTTGAATTTTGATTAACTGATGATCTCATTTCAATGGAATTTGAAAGACATCATATTTCTAAATTAATAGCAGCATTAAACTGGAGAAGAGAAAAAGATGGACTATTTCTTGCAGAAATGCTGGTCTCAAGAGATTTGTGCTGAAACTGCATTCATTAGAGAAAAAAATCAGATTAATAGACAATCAGATCAGCACTGGTGGTCCTAACAGTGTTTGACTGACATTCACATGATTTTAATATTTTGGAGGCATTTCTGTCATTTTTTTCGTCCCTGGTGAACTTCAGGAAACTTCTCAAGTGTTCTGCTCACAGTTCTCCTGCAGGTGAAGTCAGCAAGGCTGTCTCTTAACTTGAATCAATTGTAAATAAAAGTAAAACACAACCTATTATTTTCTTTTATGGGCACATTAGATGGCACTTGCTTTGATTACAGAAATACTGGTTTGTATCCTGCTTCTCTGTTCTTAGGCCCTGAATATTTGATAATTCTCATAAGAACAACCCTTTGCTGTCTGAAGAGGCATGACTTGAACAGAGCATCAAAGGATAACACCTCGGGGCATGAAGCTTAGCTTCTGCCAAGGAAATTGCCTAAAGCTATTTTCAGAAGTATTTAGTTGCTGGGTAAAAATAAGGTGCATAGTAGTCTTTGCAGAAGTATCTCTCTCTTCCTTTATGCAACCTCAGCTAAAGTCTGCAGAAGTGGAGGGAAAAGCTGACATGGAGGACTATGTCCAGGAACTGCTTATTTGTCTTTGTAGTTCATTTCCCAGCCTCAGTTTAGCACCTTACAAACATAAGTACACATCAAAATGTCTGCACCTCCAACGGGTGTGCACCCCCAGGAAACAGTCCAAAGGTAAGATGTGTCAGAGATTCATTTCCAGTGGTCCCTTCCGTGTAGCACCAAGGTTCAGTGTGTGCAGGGCATTGTTTTCAGACACAATCCACTGAAAGACCTGTAGCTGAATCAGCTGCCACCTCTTCCTGGAGGTTCCAGCAGCACACAACAGGAAGGGAGCAGCTTCTGCTGAGGCTGTAGTTTACAGCCCAAGATTGGTCATGATTCTCCATAACATAGCAGACTGTCACCTGTAGTGGTTCAGGACCTGTTTCACATTCAATTCTGTCATCTCTGCTGCTGGCACAGTAACTTAGAGGAAAAAGGAGATCAGAGCCCACTTTGTCTGTCCAACAGCTTTTGGTTAAGACTCGTATGGCATGTCTCGAACTGAACAGCTTATGTTTACGCTAGAGCTTGTAATTTCATTTGAAGTGTTGTGGGATGTTAGCTGTGGAGCAAATGGGGGGACGATGCGGAGGGGAGGACAGGCGATGGACTTGGAAACCAGTTTAACATCCAAGGATTTCATGTTCCTTCCAGTTCTCCTCCTAGACATACCCACAGTTGGTTTCAGGTATACCAACTAAAAACTGTGAGGCTTTTGGCAATGTCAGACTGCAGTTGCATTTTGTATGGATTGGAAAGGCAAAAAATATACTTTTGTGCTACCTTTTGAGCTGATAAAGATGGATCATATAGCAAGGAAAATTATGTCTTGCTGTTTGGAGTTTCCTCTCATGCTAGGAGTACTCTTCCTTCCCCGTATCTACTGTTCTTTGTGTCAGTCACCTGCTCTTTCATAGCAGCTGCTCGTGACTTTAGAACATAAAAGTCAATTTTAGAAAAGTCTCTCTGTATGACCAGTGCATATCTCCAAGGAGCAAGAGATTTCAGTATTGAAGCATCATTGTTTTACTTTACCAGAAATAAAGCAGGATGAACATAGTTACTGTATCTACTCTTTTCCATTGAGAATGGACTGTGTTCTAAGCCCTTTGCACCTTTCAAGGACTGCCAGGATATTTTTCTGTTTTATGTTTTTTGCTTTGGTTGGGTCAGCTTTTCCGGTGGTGTCCCTATCTGTAGCTTAGCAATAACAAATTGCAGAAGATGATGACACTTCAATCTAGATATTCTCAAAAGTTACATATATCTCTGAGGTCTGTTTTAGCTTATGCCAAACCTTACTGCCATCACTGGTGGTGAAAGCTCCACCGTATTTGAGATCAACACGGAAGCTGGTAGTTTGTTGGCAAAGTCAGGTGGCTGAAACAGTCAAAACCCTCATTCAGAACACAGGAATGTGCTGTCCAAAAGAAAATGTACATATGAGCAGAGAAGGTTCACTGAATTTTGTTTTGTGAGGTTGTTTTGTTGGCAAAGGAGAGGTAGATTTTAGAAATAGTAAGACACTACAAGACTAATGTAAGAATACTTGATAGCAGACAAAAAGCTGAGAGAAAAATGTTTTAGACCCAGTACTATGCATAAAGGGCCAGAGTCTGTGAGAAGAAAAAAAATTCTGCTGCTGATTCTTGCTGCAGTGAAAGGACAAGATTTCTACAGCCTATCAAAATAAATAGGACTGCTGCTCAAAAATGCCTTGTTCTGTCATCAGTTTATTGTCTAAACTGGAACATATGCAAGAATTCCCATTCTGGCTAAATGCTTACATCTAAAAGATAGAGCAGGAACCATCAGCTGTAGATCTGCATTAGAGACCCATGAATGGCTTAACTTCTGCTGTTGTAAAACGTCAAGATACATCAGAGAATGAGGTTTAAATAATACTTATTCTCTTGCAACTTGTTCTACAGCATATGATAGTTTCATCTTTTTACAGTCTTGATGACACCTCTCAGCATTGTATCTTGCTTCTTGGCGATGGTCGGCTGCTTTTAGAAAGTATTCTCCTTCCTAAGCAGAGTATTACGATTTTATGTGGCACATACGCATCGGAAGAACATGAACTTGCTAGATCTAAACCCATGACTGCACTAAATTAATGCCTGGTCCATACGCTATCAGATTTGAAATATTCGATTGTGGGTTATTTTTGCTCTTCCTGTTGTCTTGTAATATCAGTGGGGGTGAATTTACAGGGATCTTTCTTCTGGTAATGTAGGAGTGGCAGAACTTCTTGGCAAAAGCCAGCTGGGATTGTGGAAGTGATATGAGGCAAACCTGCTCAGCTTCTACAAGGAGACAATGAGTTCTGCTCTTCCTTATGGACTACCCAGTATCAGTTCCTCTCTTTTGTGACTGCCAGGGCTGGTAGATATTCTTTACCTCTTAGAGGGTGGGCCAACACTAAATACTTTCTAAATGGTTTTCAGGCTTTGATTGCCAGTTCCTTTTAGAAACTCCCAATTACTTTAGGACCCCCAGCCTACTTGTTTTTCTTTACACTTTAGAATGTAAACCACTTCTGAAAATAAAATTACTTAGATGTCTGATTTTTTTTTTGTGCCAGAAGCCAGACACCTTTTTTTTCTGTCCTGACACACACACATACTTGCACCTGCTTCGTGTTGTATGTGTCTGGAGGGAAGAGGGGCTGTATTCTTTTTTCTGTCTACTTATATTCACATACGGCTCCCCTCCTCAGATCATCTTTGCTTGTTCAATTGTTCTCTATCAATTTAATATTTTTAGAAGTGGGAAATAAAGCTTTTTTGCCCCATACTAAAACTGTTTTAATTGCAAAGAGCTCTGTGTTTCATCTCCCTAAGAATTTAATGCCTGTTCTTCCAATCTGTGCAGGTTTTGGTTTCAGATCATCGCTTCATGGGAAGAAGGATCTGATGCTATTATTGCTTTTGACAATGTCTCCCTTAGTCTGGACTGTTATTTAACAAGTAAGTTTTCCTTTATCTGAAAGTGACTTGTCTTTTATTTGCCATGTAATTGAAATTTGGAAAGGGGTTGAAACTGTGGGGAAAGGGTTGGGTGTTGTTTTCTTCAAAAGACTGTTGAAATGTTTCAGAAATAACCATGCTTAGATGGAGGAGACCGTTCTGATGCATACCTTATTAGTGGAGCCAGCCAGTGAATAGCTTCTGAGTTTGGCAGTAAAAGGGTAGTAAGACATACGGTGTGGGAGAGTCAGCTTCCAGCTGAGACAGTAGCATCACCTATCCGCTCAGGCTGAAGCAGAAGCCAGTCTGTGGTTACAGAGTTCCACATGACCTGGTTTGCCGTGTGACAGTTATCAAAATGAATGACAGTTGGACTCTGGCTGGGGAAAGACAGGCATCCTGTGATTGACACTAACTTTGCAATAATATTGGGCACGATACTCCAGCTAAATTATAACAAGGTTATTTTATTTGGACTGACATGCATTTAAGTCTGAATCAGAAACTAGGATCTTCACTCTCTCCTACTCTTGGGAAAAATCTGGATTCTGATCCAGACTTTGTGATTGACTGGCCTCTAGAATATGCCCAGTCTATGCCTCTGCTGCAGATTTCACTGCATTTAGGTTTTTATTGAACATTTGTGTCTGGCTCATCTTTCACAATCTCATGCATAGTGAATTGCTTAATTTGTAAATATCTTCAACGATCTGTCACTCTATACCTCAGACCAACAATTTACATGAGGATTGGAGATTGCTGCTCTGAACACGTGAAACTTCTACCTTGGGTTGAGCAGTAGAACTTAAGTGTGTTCTTTCATCTCCTAGGCTCAAAGCTATGACCTTTGTCACCCTGTTCAGACTGAAAACCTCTAAGCCACTTTCCTCATCCAACAGCAATCAGAATGTTTAATCTGCGTTGTATTATGTTGCATTGGTTGGGGCTGTGAGTCTTTCCATTTATTCAGTGTTACCCCTTGGTTTCTGTGCATAAGTACAGTGTACCTCAGGTTTCAGTATTCTAAATAGATCTTAAAATTAGGCTGTGATTTTAAAAGATGGCACATACTTTTACTGGCTGAAAGAGAAACTTTCTAACAGTTGCTAAAGACTGTATTCTGTATTTCTGCTCTGTGTCTTCATTCACTTGCTGTTTTGCCCACCACTTATTCCCGTTTATTTTTCTTTTGTCACAGTTCCCATAACAGCAATGGAAAGTCAATCTGCCCTTGCCGTTTAATGGTGTTATATCCTGTGTCTGCAGGCTCTTATTCTCCACAGAGAAGCCTCCAGCCTTTAATTTAGCTTCAGTTTGGGATTACACAGTGACTCAGCCACTCTCAGTGATAAACCAATCTGTGACTTCTTGTTTTCTAGTCAGTGGAGAGAAGACACCTCGAGGTACCACTCCAGACTTAAGCAATTTGCTCACCAGCAGAGGTGTCCAGAAGAAGTTTGGATGGGAACAGAAGCTTCTGGGAAATCTCCAGCTCAACACTGCACCCATTTCTGGTCCAGCAGGTAATTGTCTGGTCTGAGAAGCATTTTCAGACAGCAGAGATTTTCAGATAGTACAGATTTCAGTTAGATGTGGCTAAATGCAATATGATTCCTTTACAAAAGCATTTGTTTGGAGCTTTTCCCAAGTCCCTTACAAACAAAACCAAACAAGCTCTAGAAAGCAATTACCTTTAGCTGCTCACTGTAACTTGGATTTCAGTTGCAAGCTGGTGAAAGAAAGAACCAGAGGGAGCCTCTTCTTGAAGTAAAAAGTGCTGTATGACAGGATTGTTTGGTGTCATCGTCATTTAAAAATAGGCAAGAATCAAAGCACAGTATCCAAATTGAAAGAGTCTAGCATGTGGTAACCTGAACACCCATCTGTAGTTAATATAGGCTTGGTTTGAAATAACATAGCTTCGCTTTTTCAGTAATATATTCATTACCTATTTGAAAGAGTACAGCATTGGACTATGTTTAAAAAACATGATTTTTAATTAGTTAGGAATTTCAGTCTTGTATGGTCAGTGTTATTTTGCGCTCCCCTTTCCAGCTTAACTCTAGCGGCGGGAGCCAAACAGATGCAAGATTTCCATTCCCTCCCCCTCACATCACTGTCTCCCAAATGTTTTCTTCCCTCTCCCAGGCTTGCCCACACCTTCACAATATCTGCTTTAGGCTCTACACATGCATTTCTCTTTCAGTCTGCTTCCTTCCCTCCTCCTTGCCAGCTTCCCTTCCTGCTTTGATTCAGGTGGCCACAACCTCCAGTGTAGCTGGGGGAGCAGGGCTGACCATGGAAACGAGGGGTGCCTACAGGAGAGATGAGCACTTGCTATAACTGCCACCCTCAGCACTGTGTGCAGCTGTTTCCCCTCACTTAGGGTTAGCTAGTTACCTGGCAATTTGAAACACTACCTCTCGTAAGGTAGAGAACAGGGGTGTGGTTGGCATATGCCTGCTTTACTTTGTCAGGAAGCCCAGGGATTTGTTCCCGCTGCCTCCTTCTCTCCCACTCCTCAGTCTTAGAACAACTTCTTTGAGTCTGTTCTATTCTAGGTTATGTTTCACTTTGCTGCCTGCAGTGTACTGTTGAAATACATGAACTAGTGATGTTAGCTCTGCTACTGCCAGCAGTCTAGTCATTGTGGTCAAAAGCTCCGCACAGTATTCAAAGCCTGAAAAGTGCAGCAGGGCAACTGCCAGTAGCTGAACTCTCATGTGAAGTGAGCTCTGGCAGTGGAGGCTGATGATACAGTCTACAGTGTAGGCCAAGAATTGCCATCAAGTGGAGTTTATTGGTACATTATGTACTGAGCATTGTACAGCAACAAAAGTGCAGGAGCACTGACAGGAGTCTCAGGAGAATGAGACAGAGGGAATGAGCCCATGTGGTGCTGGACTGGGTGGACCTGTGCTTTAGGTATACAGGTTGTGTCTAGCTCTGTTACAGCTTTTGCATGTGAGCTTGGGCTGGTCACAAAGGTATAATTTCCAAAAAGACCCTTACATCCTCTTTGCAGATCCTTTGAAGTGTTCCTTTTGATATCTGTCTTTCCCTTTCCTGCCTGTAAGAGGAGCCACCGTTTACTTTTAAGTGCTTTCAGTATTGCTCTTAGGTCCGTGATCTCATGGTAGGATCGCACACCAGGCGTAGATGATGGACTTCTGGCTGAATTTTCATAGCAGTGTCAATGCTTAAGTGGCGACGTAGTTTCCTAAGACACTTGTACATTTCCTTCCAGGGTACCTACTGTTTTAGTAACACAAAGGCTATTAGATATCAGGTTCAGATTGGAGAATGGCCTGAAGTTTGGATGCAAAGTAATGTAAAGTGGATGTGTGGGTGTTAGGATAGAAATCTCATGGTTATAGGTTTCTTTGAGAATTTTGTTACTTCTATTCTCACTAGACCTAAAATGATGGAACATCATCTAGCTCTTCTGCTCCCTGTCCGATCTGAGGAATGCAATTTAAAGAAATGCTTGGAGAGTAGAAATAATGGGATTCAGATTGCATGGGGGTAGAAGAGAAGGTCACCAAGGCACTTTGAGCAAATTCAAATAATTTGTTACTACCTTGGGGTGAAAATTCCAGGCAATTTCTGCGATGTCTAAGCCAGCCTGCCTAATCTCTGGGCTTGATCTTCAGTACTGCTAATGTTCTGTCTAGAATTATCTCCAACCCTTGAGGTTTGAAATCACCCCTACAGCAATTTTGTCCCCTTTGTGCCCTCTTGGTGTAGGTAGGGCAGAAATCAGAGAAGCTAAGATGCAGCTTCTTGCTGTGGGAAGTCATTGCATTTCTGAGAGCCTCCACAGCGCTGAATCACCTTTTTCCTTTGTGATGCTGGGTCCCTGCTCTCAGTAAACTACAGATGCTTGTTTGCTCCCTGGGCTATGCATTTTACCCAGCTTTAATCTCATTTCTTTCTGCATCCTGTAATGCATTTAAGAAACCTCAGGCTGAGGCTGTCAAAGCCTTGACTTTGATGGCCACGTATTTACTACTGTGTGAGTGAACCAACAGCATCAGCATCACCCTGAAGTCCCAAAGATTGCATTGACCAATATGAGCTCAGCCAAAAGTAATTACAGCTAATGTGATCTTTGGCTTGTGTGATGGATCACAGGCTATAATATTTCCTTCTTATAAAATCATGTTAAAACAAAGAACTGTGTTCCTATAGCTGAGGAGACAACAGGATAATAAAATGCCCTTCCCAAGCTAACTCAGCCTACACAGCAGGAAGTACAATCTGAAAGACAGGTAACACTTTGTTTACATGACACTAAATCCAAAGAAGTTCCATTTCTTTCAAGGGTATGGCCCTTTATTTGCTCCTTTTTGAACAACCTCTTACATGCACCTTCTGGTTTTGCCTGTGCTTGGAAATCCATTTTCAGCAGAAGCGATAATCATCACTGCCAACATCCCTGTCCTCTCTTTTCTCAGGCCCTGTACCCAGTGAATTACTTCTTCAGACTTGCCACTGCTTGTCGTGGCTTGGCATGCTAAACTAAAGGTTCAAAACACATAACACAGCCACACTGTGAAAGATCCTAAAATTTCCAGACATAACAATGTGCTGTGTAGAATGGTGGTGTTGCTCTCTCAAGTTTCTTGATCATGACCAGGACCAACACAGAAAAATTCCTGCAGGTTTCAAGTTACATGGTTACTTGCAGTGCAAGGTGGCCATTAGATAGACGATCATGGAGCAATGCAAATGCTTTCCTTTTCAATGAATTTATGGCATGTTGTTTGCTGAAGCCAGCTTCTTGATTAAAGGTTTCAAGTAAAACTTGATTCTAGAAGAAGCCAGCAAAAAAGTTGTAAGGAAGTCTGAGTATACCAGAAGCTTGAAGGAACTTTAGTGGAACTAGCATTTTTGATTGAAATGGTTAAGTCTGTACAAAAGGCTGTGCACTGTTTATTTTGATGTAAACCTAAGTTACTTTGGCTTTGTTTTTAAATTGATTAGGTATTGGTTTAAGTTAAACTGAAAGCCACTCAAACCATAGCATCTCTCTACAGGGAGTTTAACTACCAATTAAAAAGCCTATTTATATCAAACCAATGCAATTTCCTTTTATAGACAAGGCTAGAATATGGGAAATTCAGGCATATAAAGATACAGTGAGCAATAATGAGGAACTCTAGGTAAACAAATTACTATCATGGAAACTGGAGGAGACAAAATAGGATTCTCAGTAGGCAAGAAGAGATAACAAGACACAGAGCAATCAAGCTTTAATTAAAGATTTCTGGTGCTTCTGAATAGGCTGTAAATACCATGAGGATAGCCTCTCTTTTGATATTTCAGCTTCTCATCTGTCCCACTGACAACTTAATCATGTCAGGGCACACAATACAAAAATGGTGTGTTGTGAAACGTACAAAAAAATTAACCTTTTTTCCCTCAAATCTTGCATTGTTTTGTCCCAT
Organism: Syrrhaptes paradoxus; assembly: GCA_013400615.1. Classification (NCBI taxonomy): domain Eukaryota; kingdom Metazoa; phylum Chordata; class Aves; order Pterocliformes; family Pteroclidae; genus Syrrhaptes; species Syrrhaptes paradoxus. The sequence continues at coordinate 53,846 of VZTO01022082.1, read as the reverse complement.
CTGATCTGCATATCCACCAACCATTGTGCTACCATGGTTTCTTGCATGGGAACTGTAATCAAATCATTATCTCATCCAGACTGGATTACTGTTTTCCTTCAGCTCCCGTCTCTTCCCCACAACACTTAGTGGTTGCACAGATTTTGTCTTTTGCAGCAGGGAGAGTCCTCTTACAAGTACTTACATGACTGTTTCTCGGAAGAACTCTGAGTCACATTAGTTAATCTGATGAAGGAGCTGAAAGGAACAGCGGAGCGAGTATTAAGTAAAAGAAAATTACATTTGGTTGTTCTTTGTGTGCAATTATACTAACTGAACTGTTGGCATAATGCAATAAAGGTATCTGCAGAATTGTGTTTTTGTATTAAGCATCAATTAACACGGTGAATAACGACTTAGTGTCCTCCCCCCAACAAAAGCAGTGTCCTGGACAGTGATAGAAAATGTTCAGAGATGGATTCCTCCATGGAAATTCATGGAGGCATGAATTTCTTTATTGCAGTGAATAGTGAATTTATTATTCACTTGCTTTCTCTGTCAGACTGAAAATAACCAAGGTTCAGTGCTGAAAATCAACATACAACCATATCCCAACGTAGCAAAGTTGAATTGGTATAACTGCTCTCCAGAGTTAATCATACAATTGAAACAAACAGGGCAATTCACATGTTTTAGACCAAAATTTTAAAGCTGCCCAATCTTAAGAATAGCAGTTTAAATTTTGCAGAAACTGCTATAAATCTCACAAAAAGCTTTGAAATAATTTTGACACTTCCACTCAGCTTGGTCTTTGTTGTCTAACATGCATTTCTACTATCCATTGTAATTGTGAACAAACAAATTCCAAAAACTTAGTAGTATGTCTCACCCTTTATGGAAGACCCCTGCTATCTCTTTAAGTGAAACATAAAAGAAAATAAATTCATTTTCTCATGCTGCTTTGTTAGTTTCTGGTTCCAGAAGGTAGCAAGATATAAGCTGTTCAAAGTCGGCAATGCACTTACCCTGTTATACTGACCACAGGTGATTTCCTACAAGGGATAGTGTTCCCTTTATATGGACACTTAAGAAAAATCTAAAGCATGAATCAAGCTTTGAGTATTTCTTTGAAATTATACTAGGATCAGCCTGGCATACATTTGTCATCACTGCAGATGCTCTTCTTGTTGAACTGCAAACACGTCCATGTCTTCCATTGCTGCCCTCATTTAGACAATGGAGAGACAGAGGCAGAAATAGTAATGGCTGATGAGAAACTTAAAGTGACCCGACAGTGTGCACTTGCAGCCCAGAGAGCCCGCTGTGTCCTGGGCTGCATCAAAAGAAGCATTAGCAGCAGGTCAAGGGAGGGGATTCTCCCCCTCTACTCTGCTCTCGTGAGACCCCCTCTGCAGTGCTGCATCCAGCTGTGGAGTCCTCAGCACAGGAAGGACATGGACCTGTTGGAGCAGGTCCAGAGGAGGCCACAAGGATGACCAGAGTGCTGGAGCACCTCCAGTACAAGGACAGGCTGAGAAAGTTGGGGTTGTTCAGCCTGGAGGAGAGAAAGCTCGAGGGAGACCTTTGAGCAGTCTTCCAGTGCTGAAAGGGGGCTACAGGAGAGATGGGGAGGCACGCTTGATCAGGGAGTGTAGTGATAGGACAAGGGGTAAAGGTTATAAGCTGAAAGATGGTAGATTTAGATGAGATATTAGAAAGAAATGTTTTCATGTGGGAGTGGTGAGGCACAGGAACTGGTTGCCCAGAGAAGCTGTGGATGCCCCATCCCTGGAGGTGTTCAAGGCCAGGCTGGATGAGGCTTTGAGCAACCTGGGCTAGTGGGAGGTGTCCCTGCTCATGGCAGGGGGGTTGGAACTAGATCTTTTAGGTCCTTTCCAATGCCAACGATTCTGTGATGATTCTGTTATGAACTCATAAATAGTTGAGGAGCTGCCCTCCTCTTAGTCTAGCCGTACCTGTGTAACTGGTTCTGGTATTGCTGGCAAGACTCAGTAATTTCTGTGATCATTTTATATCCCATTAATGTCATTATGTTAGACACATTTAACAGTTCAGGGACTGTGTCTGTGAGCACAACCTACTTCTGCCACTTACCATCATCTTTCAAACCCCTGCCTCGCCCCATTAATCTGTGGCAAACTTTATCCTGGAAAAGGTAATAATCTCAAATTACTGCTCAGAGGACACTGTTAAATGACAGAACCTAAATCAAAATTGAAAGGTTTTTCCTTTCTTACATAAAATAATAGAATCATAGAATGTTTTGAGTTGGAAGGGACCTTAAAGATCATCTAGTTCCAAACATCACTGAATATGTTTCTTACATATGCTTGTAGTATATTTTGCCTACCGACTTTTAGCACAGACCAACCCTTGAATTTCTGGCAATGCGTGACTGAGATTGCCCGTGCACCACGTAAAAGGTGTATTACTGCATACATACTGTGGTGCCAGTGGCAGCTAAATGTTAGTGAAGATCAAGATGCGCATTTTCCTGTAAGCCTCTAATTTCCCTTATTGGCCAATACTGTAAGGGAGCTTGTGAATGTTTTTGCAAAGAGGTGAAGCAACCATTCTGCTTGTTCAAGGTTGATGATAATCTGTGTTAGAGGAAGAAGTAAAATGAACTCCCTGAGGGATAACTAACAAAATTAATTGTCTCCAGAATTTTAGCCACTAGGGTTCTTATGCCCTTGAAGCCCTTATTAATGTTTTGGTTGTTTGGGGTTTTTTTAACTCTGTTGGATGTGGGAATAACCTCTTGGCCTGAATAGACGACATGGCAGCAAGTTCCACAAACTGCCTACACATTGTTTTAAAGCACTAATGCACTTCACTGGCACATTACTCTAGGTTCCAAAATAAGGCACATATCATGGTGCTTGGTTGTTAATTTTCTCAAATCACAGTAAAGTTTTGTTTTGGAATGAGTTGAACCTCAGTTTAAACCAGCTTAATTTAACAAATGTCAGGCTCTTGAGGTATAGCTAAAATGCCTATATCTGTTTTGTGATATGGAGTTTATGTGCTATATGTGCCAGTGAAATTGCTTTCTACGTGAGAAGTACGAACGTGTTTTAGGCTTTGTTCCACTGTTTTCTCTTCATTGCAGCAGTGCCTGCAGCAGTGCTGCCTTAAGCTGCAAGTAGTATCAGAGCTTCAAATTGATTAGTCATTTTAAGTCTTGTGGGGTTTTGTTGGTTTTCCAAGAGCAGGGCATCTCTCCCCTTTGCTGTGGCTAAAATCCAGCACCTTGATTGCTGTACATTTTATGTATCTAGTCAAGCTGTGTGAAAACTAGAATTTCTGCTGTGCAAAAGAAAATAAGCATGAGTGACTGTGTGTGTAAATTTATCAGTAAACATGATTTGGAAAGAAAGGTTGGGAATAAGGAATTTTTAAAATCTCTTTTAATAGAGCTAAAAGGGCACGTCTTGCAAAATGTTGTTTCCTGGACCTTAACAATATGTTGAGGAGATTGCCAGGGACCTTAAGGAGGGCAGGTGTGTGTGTGAACAGGCAGAAAACCAAATGTTTCCTCTGCCACGCTTCTTGTGAAAGTGGGGATTCCATCAAATGAACTGAGACATAAATTATTTCCTGAAATGTAGTACTCCAATTCTGAATCTCAGTTTAATCTTCCCTTCTTTTCTTTTTCCCCTGCCTTAAACAGGAATTTCCAGCTTTTAAACCCAGTTAACACCTTGGAACTGGCAATGGCAGAATACATAGGGACCCTCTATTTAACTACCTCTTACTTTTCATCATGGGAGTGCTCAGCTGTTTCTGGAAGCTGTGCATCTGTAAACTGTGTGAAGTTGGGAAAACTTCCAAAATATGTTAGCTGTTTGGGAGGATTTGGACTGGAGAGTCCTGCTTTTTTCCCCACTGTGTGAGGGTGAGGTGCTAGCAATGTTAGCCCATTGCACACTGCAGAAGGAAAGAGCTATGCTGTGCCGTATGCGACAGACCACGGTTGTGCACCAACGGCAAAAATCTATGCTTCTCACCTAGCTGGTTAAGGAGTTCGATTCAGTGCTGCTGCTTTAGTCTTTGGAGATCAAAATAATGCTTCAGATTGAATTACTGTGAAGTGCTGTGGTATGCAGGAACTTGTAGAAATGTTTTCTCTGAGCTCATGAGACACGCTGCAGTAGTTTCTAGAATCAGGAGAAGGTCAGTACTTTACAGGGAGTGAATGGTTATTCTTATTTCAAAAAAGAAGCAATGGGTTATCTAAGACAGACAACACTCTGTTTTGATGCTGGGTTAGTGGTTTAAGATCCAGGGCTCCAGTTACACCTGCAGATTGAGGGCTGGCTTTGTGAAACCTTTCAGAGAGCAGAGGGAGGGAAGTGCGAGGTTTTCAGCCAGTATCTAGAATTGCAACTGAGACCCATCTGTCCTAATTATGTTGAAATGAGGGGCAGCTTCTTCCCTTGCCGTATTCTGTCCCACTTAACTCAGCAACAAAGCTGTTACATGTTGGACAGGCTTTCAGTATCAAATATGAAAGTGCGTATCAACAGGAGGAAGACTGTTTGCAAGTGAATGCAGCAGTGACAAATAAGGAAATCGTGCAACCTGGCTGTAGGTGTTATGGAAATCCTTGCTGGTCCAAATCAGGTGCAGTCTCCCTGTGGACTTCACTTGGGTCAGACTTCCTCCTGCAATGTTTTAGGCAAAGGTCACTTATCCAGCTCTGCTACTTCTGAAAGATGTCTTCTCCCACTCTTGTCTACCACCTACCTGAACAGAACAAGTTAATATGTCTGCTAGCACTGACTGCAGCAGCTGCAGAACTTGGGAGTCTTTACGTATAATCTTGTATATACCACTGTATCGATTACAGCAGGACCGCTTCTGAAATCTGAGATAGCACCTCCTATGCTCAGTCATCTCCATGTTCCTTACGTCACACTCCCTGGCATAATATATCTGTGTTTTCCCATTCCCCAAACCTCTTATACTCTGCTTTAAAAGACACATTCTAAGAGCTTAGATGCACATTCACTGATCTCAAATTACCAGCGCTGTTTGTTCTAGTCTGTCCAAGAGGCAGAAAATACAAATGTTGTTCTGCATGCTTCAGTTCAAAGTCTGGAGGCATGTTTGCAGCAGGGTGCATTTATCTTCTGTTCCACCAGGGCATCGGGTTTTTAAGGAAACAGAGGGCCATTAAAAAGCATTTTTGAATAAGAGGTAGTTCATCGGTCCCCTCTCACTGGGACCCAGTGGGAGTCAACGGCTAGCAGTTTCAGATCCAGCTGTGCTGGGTGTTACATCTGTGATAGTCTAGTGATACTTTTGCCAAGGCAAGGTAAGGAGATACATAAGGAATGAAATTTGTTTAAAGGAAGTAAATCAAAAACAGTAAAGCTTAACCATAGCAGCAGTACGCATGCTGTGGTCTGTGCTAGGTTTTATCACTTTCAGTTTTCCATTTTGATTCTCTCATGCTTTGGGCTTATTGTCCCCTTGAAGGTCACCTGCTTCTACCTTTGGGAATGTGTTTGATGTTTCACCAGAGACATTCAAGTAGCTTTTTATTGTTCCAAACGAAGACACTTACCTGCGTGCTCTACTAAACATATGTTTCAGCGCAGGTGGCTTAGCCCACTGGGATGCTGCGATGTTAAATCACTGTGATAGCTGACAGAATGAGTCTCTCATCTTCCCTTTTGTGTGAGATTTTGCTTTGATTTTGTTTTTGTTTTTTTCCCCAATAAATATAAATAACTTCTGGTGCAAGACTGTCAATATCAGAGGTACTGAAGCATTTTGCTTAGGAACTTTTAGACTTTGCATTCTTGGGTGCTTTTTCCCCTCTTACCTGTTGTTCTTGAGTTTTTTTTTGGGGGGGAATTGGAGACAGAGGAAGAAGGGGAAATTCTTCCATTTGCTGTCTACTAATTTTAAGACTTTGTACTTCTGCCCATTGTGGAAGGATTGGAGAAATAAGTAAAATAATTATGTAAGTATCCATATAAAACAAGTAACAGTAGAAAGGTCCCTACAGGACCCTTACAGGGGAGTTTTGAGGAGGGGTGGCATAGATTTTGCAATAAGAAGGAAAAGATTATTCTCTCAGCAGTAGTTACATTGGGAAGCTTTCCTAAAGTGCTGGTTTTGCATTACTTCTTGGAATAGGCAAGACTATATTATAAAAGTTTTTTTTCAGAAATATCAGTCACTTTATTTCTTGAAGTCCTGCTAAATTATTTGATCCATATCATAGAATCATAGAACACTTTGGGTTGGAAAGGACCTTAAAGACTATCTAGTTCCAACCCCCCTGCCATGGGCAGGGACACCCTCCACTAGCCCAGGCTGCTCAAAGCCTCATCCAGCCTGGCCTTGAACACCTCCAGGGATGGGGCATCTACAGCTTCCCTGGGCAACCTGCTCCAGTGCCTCACCACGCTCACAGGAAAATATTTCTTTCTAATATCTCATCTAAATCTGCCCTCTTTCAGCTTAAAACCTTTACCCCTTGTCCTATCACTACACTCCCTGATCAAGCGTGCCTCCCCATCTCTCCTGTAGCCCCCTTTCAGCACTGGAAGACTGCTCAAAGGTCTCCCTCGAGCTTTCTCTTCTCCAGGCTGAACAACCCCAATTCTCTCAGTCTGTCCTCATAGAGGAGGTGCTCCAGTGCTCTGATCACTTCATGCATTGAACATTTTTATAAGAAGGGATTTAGCTCAACTTCAGAATTAGTTTGTGAAAGGTAATTCAGACCTTGTGCCTGGCTAAACTAATGTGTTCACTTGTATTTCTGGTGAGTGAACCCCTCCAGTGACAGTGATGGTAGAACTTCTGGCCTCTCTTATCCAGACTGTTGCAGACCATCATTTGTAGACCAGATCTGCTTAGACAGTAGCTCCAAATTCCAAGAAGGAGATCGAGCTAATGCTCTCTCTGAGCTAATTAGTACCATCACTGAAAGAGTCTGTATGTGTTGTATTGCATCAGTGGAAGCAGAGGGGGAAAATGCTGCCCTTTGAGAAAGCCATAAGGAGGGCTGCCTGGTCCAACATAATTTGTTAAAATAAGGTTGTTCAGATGTATTTCAAGTCTTTTGTCTCTAATGGCAGTAGAATTAACTAGCAGAGTTTATTGGATTATGTATATTAACTTGTTAATAAGTATGAATGATTAATCATGTAATGTACACAAAAAATACTTAGTCTGCTTATTTGCCACCTAAATCTTAGTTTTGATGACATACAAAATATTTCCTGATGCTGGCAAACATGTCAGGGTGGGTTGTACAGGAACGTTGTGGTCTTGCAACTGTGCTGGCTCTAGTAATGAATCTTAAAGGAAAAGGACTGCATTTTCATGTATTCAAATTTAAAAATCTTATTTTTGAGACACAAATTTGCAAAGCCTTGTTCTAGAAATCTATTTGTACAGAGCTAGTATTTCCAGTTGATAAAAATGTCTGCATCAGGGATGCATTGATTTACACCCGCAGATCTGGCGTAGGACGTGCAGAGCTGAATGTTTGTTTTACAGGCCTCAGTTAGGTGTTTTGCCTTCTGAAGCTTACTTGAATCTCCTGTGAGCAAATAATTATTCAAAATAAAATTAGTTTATTGTTATGTTTTAATCACTGAGATAATGTTGTATTTACAGGTTTTTATCTAATTAAGAGCTGCTTTCCTATATAAAACTCAATAATCAAATGTCTGTAGAAGCTGAAGGGGCTGAAATGCACCAGTCTTGAGTTAGGAGCAAGCACTTTAACAGCCCAGAAACCAGAGCCCAAAACTGGGTGGTGTGTGTTGCATTTTGCTCTACTCTCTGATCTTTGCCTTTTTTGAGCCTTAGAAAAAGTAAAGCTATGTTCGTAGTTATGATAGCTTTCAGGAGATGTAGATTAAAAGCTGTCAGATACTGAGGTACATAGTGCTATGAGTCTCTTAAAAAAAATCTGTGAGTATTTGTTCTAGCTAAAAACTCAGGGGCTGGGTGAATAAAGAAGATAACAGCTAGTTGATCTTAGGATGTGCGGATCATGCTTTATGTATGCTTCATTTCAGATCACTGGTTATTCACAACATGTGGTGCCAGTGGACCCTATGGCCCCACACAGAGCCAATGCAATGATGCCTACAGGAACTCCAACCTCAGTGTGATTGTAGGAGCTGAGGGGATTCTCCAAGGCATCCAGATCTGGAGAGTACCAGCAACCAACACATACAGGTAAGGGAACAGTCTCTGATTGTCATGCTGTATCTTTGCGTTTGAACCTTATCCAAGCTGCAGATACACGCTAAGCATATATGAAGTGTTATGTTCATAAGTTTGGTCAGACCTCCATGGGTTTTACTTTGCCCTGATCCTGTGATTTCCAGTCTCAGACTGTTAAAACTTCTTGGTGAAAGAGAAGAAAGAAAAACAACTGTCTGAGGCAGACAGCTCTTTACTCTAAATGGTTACAGGCTGGTAGAGCTCGACAAGTAACTGAAAATTTAATGCTTTGACCTCTCCAGGCCAAGGGGCATACATATCCCAAATGCCATCCATTGAATTCTGGGATCAGAATGAGTTTTTTTCTCTGTCCACCTGGTATAGGAAGCACAGCCATATGTCAGCTTTTCTTATGGGACAGCCTGCATCAAGCTCTGCTCAGCATCTTGACTTTTATGAATCTAGGCATGGTAAGTTGAGCCTGTAAGCCTGACACGCCACTGTAGAATTGATTTTGGAAGCCAGCCACCTAGATGTTAGGCTCTGTGATACTGAGGATTCTAATGCTTACATCTCTCTGTGGAGCTATTTTCAAAGGGAGATTATCAGATACGGTTCAGTGCCACTTAATCAGATTTTTACCAATCATTTTTTCTTTTTGCTCTTGCTAGGGAAAAAGGTACAATCAAAGTTTAGTTCACTGTATCTGAATGGTAACAGTGAACCATTACACGCATCAGTTTGTAAGCAGAACTGTCTGTTTGAATCAATGACTGTCTGCGGTGTTTTTTTATACAATGTTCCCAATTGAAACCAATGACAGTATCATGGATTTCAAAGCAGAACATTCCACTGGAGTCTTTGAACAAATTTCAGTTAAAACTTACTGTCACCTTCCTTTTTTTCTTTTTATTGAAAAAGAATATTAATATTGAAGGTAGATGTCAGTCTCTAACAAAAGTCTACTGCAAAGCAGTTCCAAGAAACTGTCTAGGCTAGGCTCAAATTCTGCCTGAGAGCCTATTACCACAAGGATTGATGGTAATGAAAAAAGCATTAATGATATTTTACCCAGCTATCAAAAATGAGTTGCCTGAGGTGAACAGAATTTTTCAGGACTGGCATTCAGTAAATATGGTTATGAAGTATAGCCCAAAAGAAAAGAGGCAGTAAACTTACAACATTGTCATTTCTTTTATGTCACAGCCCAATAAGAGCCAGAATTCCAGTGCAACTGTAGGGTCATTTTTTGCTACACAATACAAACTACAGGTTCTGCAGGGAGGACCTGTCTATTTAAGTTCTACAAATGACCTAACAGACTTTTAGGTTCTGTATAGATAATAAATGGCTAATGTAATTGGTAACCTATATATAAATGGAGGACATTCTCTTCTGCACCTCTTAAGGCTAGAGTAGAGAATTCACAGCCTGGGAAAAGGAGGAGGCAATTGTGGGCTTAAATTAACTTGACATCTTCCTGATTCTGGGCTGCTGAAGGGGCAGCAGAGTCCCCTAGTATAGCATAGCCCTAGGAAATGTCAAGTTGCAATATCAATTCTAGGGCTTCCTAGAGTCTGGACCCAATGCCTCTATTTAGTTGTCCCCTGCAGGCCTGCTGCACTGTGGTCCTGTAAGTTAGCCTGGCAGCCATCTCCAGTATACCTGACCCAGAGATAAAATTCTCCAGCTGGCTGTTGGGCTCTTAAGCAAGCTGTTGTTATGCCATGTCGGTGTGTTTTACACTGTGTAATGTAGAGCAGTGAGTTACATTCCTTCTAATTGCATAAGAAGGATATAGATTTGTGAACATGAGGCAGAACATGCATTATTAAAATGCAAAGACCAGAGAGCTCAATTTTGCACAAAACTCTGCTAGCACAACCTAATCACACCCAGAAAACCCCCCGTCTGTGAAGGTCTGGGTAAGTTGACACACACTATAGGCAGCTTCATTTAAAGCCTGGAGTCTTACATGCTCCAATGCTGATGCAGACAAGATCATCTGGTTTGCTTCCATGGGACTGAACATTGTATAACAGTAAAGTTAGGCAATATAAAAGAGTACTTTTCAGATTTCCTTGTAAGCATCCAGAAGGTCTTGTCATCCCATATCTAGGCCTATGATCAAGTATGAGGGAAGTGAACTGTGATAAATTACGCACAACTATCCATTACCCGAATTCTTTCCATTTTTAAAGTAAGAATCTTTGGTCTGTTTTGCTGAGCGCCCCATTTGTTGTCACTTCCTCTGTCTTCTTTTCTCTGGCCCCTTCTTGTAACGTAGCACAACAGTACAGCACAGGAGAATGCAAAAGGTGTCCTTCTAGGCTGGCCAGCCTAGGCACTGCATTTTCTCATATTCTCAAAACTAGTTCTAGTATTTCCCATGACATGTCTGTGCAAAGGTAGATTTTTTTTTTCTCCAGCCCTGGTTTGCACCACCACTGCATTCTGCTCATCCTGATCTTTCTTGAAGATGCAGTTTTCTTTTTCAGTTCCTACAAGTATAATAGCAAAGGAAAAGAAGAAAGACAGTGGAAGGCATTCTGTGTTCTGGTTATATTTGCTTTGGGTGGTCTGGATCTTTCTTCATAACCAATACGGTTAAATGGATTCCTCTTGTAAAAGAATGTTGTGACTAAGGAAAGGGATTCTAATAAAAATTGAAGTCAAGATAGCCCATCTGTTTAACTAGTGACACCTGTTTCGGATAGGGAATGACTGTCACCTGAATCTGCTCCTTTTTATTTGTCTGCAGCCTTTGAATGGGGCTGAAATGGTTTCTCCTGAACTTCTGGACATCACTGCTTGTATGCAAAATCTGTTCATACACAGAAAAATATGGCCTCTAATTGCAACCAATTATCCCTGCCAGCTTGCTGTGCATGATAGTGCACCTCATCAGCCATTACAAAATTCTACAGCAGATCAACTCAGTCTTAGATTCATGCAGCATCTGTTCAGGGTAGCCCAGTGCTGTGTCCATCACTTTTTCTGCTGGCTCCACTGCAGCCTTGCTGAGGAATGATTGCTTTGATTATCAATAGTGGCATGAACATAATCATGTCACATTGTGAGATCTAATGTGCTTTATGAGGTGCTTGATGGTCCATAGTTGCTTTGACATTAGAGCTGCTCCATGCCGGCTGCCTCCGAGTGGTATCACAAGATGAGTTCCTCATGCTGATCGCTAAGGCAAGTCACTGGCTAAAAGTGAGCTGGCTGGCTGACCTGTTCAGAGTGCTACTGTGCGATGGGTACTTCTGGTTCCTTCTGCTTATAGCCTGTTTGCATGCAGGGCTGTGCTGGGCAAAGGCCAACCAGGTGCTAGAGGAAAGGAGGAGTTAAAGCAGAGTACCTACACTGTAACTAGTAGGAAGCCAAGAGGAAGTTTTGTGTTCTCAGCCCTCCAGTCACTGCGTACATGCTCCAGGTTGCTCTCATGGAAATAGCTGCAAAGCAGCTAATGTCAGTGGAGAATCACTTCTTGTACCACCACTCACTTGCTCAGAAAGCTGAGTAACTGTCTTTTGTTGCAGCAGAGATGAGTGTCTTAGCATGATTTCTATAAAGTGCTTTGAAATCCTTTGATAAAAGCCACTTCAAATATGTAAATCGTTTATGTAGTTACAGAGAGGCAGGAGCTGAGCAGTGTAGTGGTACAGCCAAATCTTTGGGTACATCAGCAACAGTAAGGACCTCTGAATCTTGACTGCTTGAAATAAAAGTCTGAGAGCCTTAATTGAGACTGCAGCAGCCTGTGCATACAACCTAGCCACTCATGGCTTGGAGACGGCAAGGGATTGCTGGTGACTTTGAGTTTAGCCAGGTGACTTTTGCCTTCCTTGTTTACTGCAAGTAGTGTCATGTCCATCCACTCTTCTATATTCCTCTGCTCCTGGGAACAGGAGAGCTGTTTCCCATCTGGTCCATGTTACCAGGACCAGTTATGCTGTCTGCTTTCTCAAATCTCCCCCTGTCAATCTCACACGTAATGTTCTCTTTAGCCATATGTTCTGTACTTAGCGGTTCTCCTGCTTCTTTCTCTTCCTTGCAAACCTCTCAAGGGTATGCCTTCTGGGAAATAAGATGTGTTTCATATACTAAAGTTTGAAACTACAGGGGCTTGCTCACTCTGTCCTCAGTGAGTGTTTCCCCAAGAATCAATGTGAAAGAAGCTGTTTTGTAGCTACCCAAGTTCATAGGTCCATGCAGAGCAGAAAACCTCAGACTTCAAGCTTTGGGTTTTGATTTATTTAGAGTGTCAGGTCTTCAGGGCATGGCCCTTCGACACTGTGTACAGTTCAAGTGTGCAGAGGTGGTTTGTACTACTTTCCACCTGTGTGGGACAACTCAGGTGCCAGGTTCTTGTTTTCTTTTTCCTACAGCATCTCGGGCTATGGAGCTGCCGGTGGGAAAGGAGGGAAGAACACCATGGTGCGGTCCCATGGCGTATCTGTGCTGGGAATTTTTGACCTCCAGAAGGATGATACTTTGTATATCTTGGTGGGACAGCAAGGAGAAGACGCTTGTCCTAGTGTAAGTGATTGTCCTTGCTCTTTTGCCTTAGTCCCTTCTACAAATCTGTAGAGTTTTGTCTGTTTACAGAGAAAACCATTGTCCTTGAGGGGCTTGGAGTTTTACCGGATGGGCATGAGTGTGAAAAGATGAAGTACCATGTCACTGTGGTCACTTCCTCTTCAACGTTCAGGCCTCATTGATAACACACCACAGGTTCCTGATTGATCTGTGTGTCACAGAGCATCTGTGTGAGTTTTCAGAGAGAAAAGACAATACTGCCTTCCTTTTCTCTGGAGATCGGTCTGCAAGGTTGACTTCACAGGGCTTGGTCTTTGCTCCATTGTTGAGCCTAGCCCTGCCATTATCATAGTACTCGGCAGCTCTGGAGACACTCACTTCACAGTGCCTGTTTGGTTATTCTCTGTATGGGAATGGGAGAGACAAATTAATCACTGCTGGGTCAGTCCTGATTTTTTGTGCTGCAAATGCCTCAACAGAAAGGTGCAAGTTCCACCATTTGCAGGCACAATAATCTATTAATCGATTAGTATTCTTTGGAGGATGAGAAAATAGGAGATTCTTACAGAATAAACATAAGCATTATCTGATGAAATTTCGCCTACAGGTTTGTGCTGGACATTTAAATGCTGTGCATTGCTCAGCTGTTAATGTTTGGCTTCCAAGAGATGAAAGCTTAGCAGTCTGTTGCAGCAGAGAAGGTTGAAGGATGTAGGCAAGAAAGAGAGGTTTTCAAGGCTGGGTGTTGAAGTAAATAATGTTAAAACTGGAATTATACATATCTACAAACAAACCATTAATATGAAGCCTCTTTGAAATGAGAAATGCCCTAACTCAAACGTCCATCTAACGTCTATAACTAGGACATTCCAGCAGAGTGTAATATATGGACTCATTAAATTGCAGGCCACTGTAATCTTAGTGAGAATTTATTGAGTGCTAATGTAATTCTTTCATTGAGGCAAGGAGATTGCATTGACTTGTAGAAGGGACTTTTACTAGATTGGATTGTAATCAGTTATGTCTTTGCCATGAAGGATTTTTTTTTTTTAATTCAATTGTAATCTAGTGGTTCCTTTGGGTCATTGACTTTGTCATTTTATTAATCATCCCCATGCAACTCCAAATCACTTAAGGAGAGGGAAGACTAAGGAAAGGAGGAATGTTTAGTTCCATAGGCAAGTCTGCACACACAAAATGGATGCCGTTCATTCTCTGGCACAACCTAGTCCACGTTTTGTGGTCAACAGGATAATTTATAACTTGAGGATGTTTTTATCATGTTCCTCTTCCAAAAAAAAATGTACATGAAAGTAGAAGGAAGCAGAAGGTCAATCCTACTATAACAACTGTCTGTGCATTTTTCCCTTAAAGTGTTGTTGACCTAGTGTAAGTGACCAACTTACAGATACTCACAGCAGAGTCCTGCCTGTCATACATTTCAGTGCTCCAACTTAAAGTCACAGCAACAGTTATCTCTCTTAGGTCATAGTCCAGAAGTACTTCTAAATGATGACTTAATGTTGTGTTTGAAATCAGTTAGTGAATTCAGTGATTTGCCTAATACAGAAAGTTCATTATATTTGGTGCTAATTTGTGGAGGGGAAAAAAGTGCTAAGTAGGAAATAGGGAAGTATTTTCTTTAACATCAGGTCAACATTGCAATCAAATGTGGGATTGTGACTGTTAAGGTAGGCTTTGAACTGGCTAGCACCGGTAATTACAGTAAAATTGCTGCTACAGCACAAGCATCAGATCAACATCCAAACTTGCTTGGAAGTCTAGATAAGTATTAGGTGGCTAGTCTATGCTGTTGTCCATGCTATGACTGCCTGGGCTAAAGCTAGCTCTGGTTCATCTCCATGAGCCACCAATATACCTTAGCACTGAATAGATGCACATTGGCTGCCTGGCTCCAACAATGGGACAGTGGAAGAGGAGCAAAGAAACTTGGATTCTCTCTGGTTCTCTGCCATTTGGCTGTTCCGTGACATGGGGCAAGTCACTTCATCGCTGAGTTACTCCCTCCCCTCACTTGTGAGATACAGATCGTTAATGCTGGGAAGTATTTGCAGTAAATTCTGCTACATCTTGTATGTTAAAAGTTTACGGAGCTGCTTCGCGTGGTAATAGATATCAACACTGAGCTTGCTTCAAGATAATTCAATTAAAATGGCAACATATTCTTGTGACGAAGGTTGAAGCAAAAAGCAGGATTCTTCTGGAAGAGCATCCACATCCTTCTGCTTACGCAGTCTCACTTGGCGGACAGTGTATTGTTTTGGGAGGGTGTACAAGGATGTGGAGATTTCTTACCAGCACTCAGACCTGCTCTTCTGTTTGCAGACTAATGATGTTATACAGAAAGTCTGCATTGGAGAAAACAATGTGATTGAAGAAGAGATACGTGTGAACAGAAGCGTCAATGAATGGGCAGGAGGAGGCGGAGGTGGGGGAGGTGCAACTTACATATTTAAGGTATGGAAACATAGCCCCAGTACACCTTCAGCATGAACACGTCCTGCCACTTGTCTCTAGTATCATAGCCTGAAATATCTGAGAACCCCCACCTCTGGGGTAGGGTCCACAAAGTGAGCTCTGGGTATCCTTCATTTCCAGTTGATAGCTGTAGTGATCTGAGCTGGCCCTTCACACTTCTGCTCTGAACTGCTGTGCAGTATGGCCACACTCACTTCAGTGGCTTGGAGTTTCCATTGCAAACATAATCGTTTGAATTGTATTTTTTTCAATGCAATCTGATAAGCTGAAGCATAATTCTACAGCAAAGGGCAAATTCCACAGGACTTTATTCAAATCTGTCATTGCAGGACGTTAGACTTCAGCTACACATTTGGCCTTTACAGTTCAATGACAAGAAAAGTTGAGGATAGCCTGTATGTTTTCTGTTGACAACCCTGTAGCTAGGGACCACTGATCTTTTCTGTCATGTACTAGCTGAGAGCACTTATTCCAAACAGCAGTTTCAGGCATTAACAATATCTTTAGATTACCCAGCTCCTACATAATTCTACGTGGCAATGCATGCTCTGACAGTTTCCACTGTAACAGTCCTTTACTAGTGGAGGAACTGTATTGTACTATATAGAGCAGTGCTCCTTGATAGTCATCACATGACAACATTACAAGCTTTCTAAGAGCCATCAGCGCTGTAGGTACAATTCATAGAGCTGCTGATGCCACTGTTCTCTGTTGCAGAACTTGGTACGACTAGTGCTGTTCATTAATCTTTTGGATGTGGGTGCATAAATAATGCAATGGTAATTTGTAGTGCTGAGCAGTCCTAGATGCCTGCTTAGTGCAACATACAGTAACTAGCATGTGGTTGAACTTCTGTGTGTGTCTGACTCAGTTTAAACACTGCCTTTATTTCTGAATTTGTTAAGATGGAGAATGGAGAACCGGTCCCCTTGATAATTGCAGCAGGAGGTGGTGGCAGGGCCTACAGGGCCAAAACAGACACATTTCATCCAGAAAGGCTGGAGAACGATTCCTCTATTCCAGGGTTGAATGGAAATTCAGGAGCTGCAGGTGAGGAAAGTTTATTCTTTTTAAGAAAAAACTTTGTGAATATGTGGTTCTCCCAGATTCCTGCTTACAAGGAGGTGAGGCAAACTCCTGAAAACACAGTTGGGGGGACACGGAAGTATAACAGATGCATATAGGATGTACCCACAGTGCAGAATACTTGGCCTAAATAAGGGTAAAAGAGATAGTATTGGCATAGCAATGGCAACAGTCTCCCAAAATACTCTGGTACCTCTCATAAAAAAAATTGTTTGATTTTTTGATGTGGGAATTTGCAGTGTCAATGTGGCCATCCTGCTCGCTGCACTGTTTTGTGCTGTGTAGACGTACTCACAGTTTCCCTGGCTTATGCAGAGAGAGCATAATTGCACCCTGGCTAGAAGTCTCTGTCAAGAGACCTTGGACTGAAGAACCAGCAGAGCTGAAAGTGAGTTACTGGTGAGTATATTGTATTTAGAGAAGGGCTGAGACATATTTTCACATCCCTTTCACTAAATTCCTTTTCTTCCACTTCAGAATTGACATAGGGTTTTTTCAAAACTATTTTTTGCAAAGGTAAGAGCAAGGCTCTGTATGCCAGAAACAAGTGGTTGGGGAGTAGGCAGGAATATCTTTTTACATTTTCCATAGAAAATACTTGTCTGCATATGATAACTGAAAAGAGATGCAGATGCTTAATGTGGTCAGAAACCCTACAGAAAGGTCACTAGCACTGTGTTGCAAGCACATCCCTTCTAACCAAGGCATGACATTCTTACTTTCAGCTGAGGTGCTTTGAAGGAGTGCTTGTTCTGTAGATCCCTGCAGTGTTTTTCACTGAAAAATAACCCCTACCTGTGCCTTTTCTCTTCTCTTAACTGCAGGTGGTGGAGGTGGCTGGAATGATAACACTTCCTTCCTGTGGTCAGGAAAATCCTTGCTGGAAGGTGCTACTGGAGGAAGATCCTGCCCCCAGGCCACGAAGAAGTGGGGGTGGGAGACAAGAGGGGGTTTCGGAGGGGGTGGAGGGGGGTGCTCCTCAGGTGGAGGAGGCGGAGGATATATAGGTAAAGTGGCTTCGTGTTCAAGGTGTCCCTTCCCCTCCCTTAGTGCTAATGATCAGCAAAACACTTGATAGATAATTCTCCTGTAGCTAGCATATTTGACTGTTATGTACTAGTATGTCTGTGTGTTGCCTTTTTAGTGCTAGATGAATGTACGGTGTTTAGCCTTTGAGCAAACAGCCAGATGTCTGTCCTTCAGCTGTAATCCTGGCTTTGCACTCTGCAAAATGTGCCCTCAAGATTCTGCTGTAATTCTTGAGCCTTCCATTTTGGGGTTATATCTGCTGAAGAAGGAGGAGCCATGGGCTCTGTGCTCCCATTGCCAGCACCTGTGTTTTGAAGACTTTGGTCCTGGAGACTGGCAGCCAGGCTTTATGCCAGGGGAAAGATGCAGCTTCTTCTACCCTGCCCTGCTGTGCGTGGGCCATGGTCCTGCACAGGTGGTCTCTGGGGGAAGAGGCTCAGGCTGCCAGCCAGGACCTCTCTTAATAATGCCAATGGTGTTGACTTCAGTCAACAAGGAGCTAATTTCATGTGCTGCTAGTCTCAGGACAGCTGTCAGATGGCATTATGTTGATTATAACTGGTGTGGGCCAGATCTCTACTAACACATAATCTCCTGGGCCACATAGTTCCTTCAGCCATCTGCACTGTGGTGGACTTTTTAACCCCTGGTTCTCCACAGCTTAAATCAAGTCTTGTGATAGACTAGAAATCCTGAGAGGAAGGAATGAGTTTAATTATTAAGTGCATGTTTTGTACCAATGTTGCTGTGTAATGCTTCTTTTTCCAACAGAATGCCTCGCATAATTTTAATTTTGCTGAAGATGGTTAAAGAGGAAGAGACATTTTGGGGTGGGGTGGGGGAATCTTTGCATGCTTGTAGTACAAAATATATGGCCCTTATTGTGCTTCTAAAAATCTTGTGTGTATTGCACATACTTTGCTCCTGATATGTTCTCTATGACCAAGCACAAAGGAGCAACTCATGAATTCCTTCAGTCCCCACTCCTGGTGGACCACCCTGCTTTCAGGGTGTAAAGGAAAGGAAAGATATCAGATTATTCCTTCCTTCTGCTGACACAGTACATTCATTGATCAGCAAAGGTACTGAACTTAGCCCTTGAGTACTGGTGTCTTCCAGTACTTCTCTTGGACGCATTGATTTAAAGAAGGGCTTATATGTTTCACAGCATCCAAATGGTTAAAGATGAAGTTTGTGTCTTAGTTTGCAACAGTCTTCGTTAAACAGAGCTAAGAATTGATGGTACAAGCTGCTGCTGTTAAATCGAAGTTCTGGAGATAAAGACTGGTAGTTCATGCTACAACTTGCTAAGTGTTCCCTATATGTTAAATACTTCGATTTATTGTCTTTTCTCATTTGGATGCCTCCCTAAATATGCTGAAGTCGTGCATGTTGCAATGCTTATCTGTATTTTAGTGCTGACGAGACTCAGTGTGTTAAGGTAACTTCTGGTTTGACGTAGGTGGCAATGCTGCGGTGGACAATGACCCAGAGATGGATGGGGAGGATGGTGTGTCCTTTATTAATCCCATTGGTACTTTATACACTCCAGCACTTAAAGGTATTCATGGTGGTCAGAAGTTTCTTCTAGTGGTGTTTTTTCATGTTAAGAATAGTTTGCATCTGTAGGACATTTTAAAAGCCTTTGGGTACAGCTTAGTGTCTTTATGGACATGAGAAGAAATGAAGATAGTGGAACAAAGTCCAGTGGAGAATAAACAGAAGTAGTAGGAAGAAAGCAGGTGGGGAGAAGATCAAGGCTATTAGAAAACAGTTCCCAACAAGGGAACAGGAAGAACTTCTATAGATATGTGAGCGATAAAAGGAGGATTAGGGAAAATGTGGGACCCCTCCAGAAGAAAGCAGGAGACCTAGTGACCCAGGATGTAGAGAAGGCTGAGGTACTTAATGAGTTCTTTACCTCAGTCTTCACTGGCAAGAGCTCGAGCCACACTGCCCAAGTTGCAGAAGACAAAGGCAATGACTGGGAGAAGGAAGAACCGCCAGCTGTAGGAGAAGATCAGGTTCGAGA
>VZTO01022082.1:9546-27915 GCA_013400615.1 Syrrhaptes paradoxus | reverse complement strand
GATGATCTTTCGAGGTCCCTTCCAATCTCTAACATTCTGTGATTCTGTGAAATGTTATTAAAAGAAGTGGTTGAGTCGCAGGCAACACAGGTCCTCACTGTGGTTTCACTGCCTGGACTGGTCTTTATCCTGGGAAAACTACAGACAGAGCTTATGCAACAAGAGAGCAGACTGCTCTTATTAGCACCTGTTTGAACTGACAGGAGGGCAACAGCCCATGCGAAAACAGTCCACCAACAGGCCAGTGCAGCTCTCAGGCCAGACCTGGCTCTTCCAGCAAAGTGTGTGTTATAGAAGAGAGCCTTATTGTGAAAGCCTTTTACCCAGACTGAGATGCAGGGATGTCTCTTAGAGGCTCAAACTACTACTGCCAAATGTGCAGCCCCTGCAGGGTTAAGAGGGATTCAGGATCTGGGATGCAGCCTCATTCTCTGCCAGAGTTCACTATGTTGTTACGACATGCCACCTATGTGGTATCACTATTGTTGTACCAGTTGACTTAACATTAAGTGAATGAAGACTGAACAGACAGGTATGCAAAATCTGTATCACAAGGACATAGGACAGGATCTGTTTTGTGATTACTTTAATTCCTTTCTCTTTTTTCTTGTACCCTTATCCAAAATAAAACTATAAATTTCATAATATGATCACTGCCAGAAACAATTCTCAGCACGAATTCCTAGAGCTGAGTGCTTTACAAAGCACTGTCATCACCATTTACTGGCTAGGCTGCTTACCCAGAATCACAAAATAAATCAGGAAATGACACATGGTTTAGAATTCAGGTCCTTTGAGATCCATTGTGCCTCCTAGTTTCTTGTCAATGTTTTCTTTAATGGTGATGCATAAACATCACAGGAACTGTTAATGTGTTTAGGGTGTGGGAACATCCAGACTCAAGACCTATCTTTATTGACCTCTTTTGGAGTGCCCACCACTAGAGCACTAACACCAAAGCCATAGAAGAGTGCTATCCATCATGCACTTCAGTGCCAGCAGCTTGATTTCACTGGGAACTGTTCACTTTTGAGGATTGCTTTCCCTAACAATTAAATACATTGTAGGTCCAGGAAAGATCACACCAAGGACTGGTCCCCTGCGTAGTGTGAGAAGTGATGTAATCAGTGTCAATGTTCAGTTCTCCCTGTTTCACTTGTATGAAAATTGTGAGCCCATTCTGTGACCTATGACCACAGTGTTATAACGTGTGTTCTCTGTAGTAAAACCTTCTTGTCTTCTCTGGTCTGTCCAGGGGTTTGGGCCACGGAGCCTTTGGTGAGGTATATGAAGGTCAGGTGGCAGGGATCCCCAGCGACCCCACTCCCTTGCAGGTGGCTGTGAAAGTAAGTGACAGTGTATGAGTTATCATGATGGTTTCATGCACCTTTCACCCAAGAGTTCCAATGCATTATAAAAATGAAGATGAATTAAGCATTACTATAGTACTGAAGGATGTGGCTAGAAAGGTTGCTGCTCTGTTTCAACACGTTAATCCATCATAGCAATGGTACAACTTGTAGCATATGGGCTTGTGAGACTATTAAAAGACGTCTGTAAGCAGCAAATAGGCAAAGATTTCACATATAGCTGCAGTAGACTGCAAGTATGAGAAATAAATCCATCCTCTACGTTCTACACCTGGTGTGGTAATCTGTCCAAAGCTTTTGAGTCAGAGAGCAAAAGTCTTCAGAGGGCCAAAAGCAGCTGGCACAGACATCAAAGAGCCTGAAGGAAGGCTATAGTTGGTTTTCCAAGGATCTCATCTCTCCATTGCAGGATGGATATGCACTGGATGTGAAGCTAAATCCTAAGAGACCCTGCTAGGGTTATCCAGGTCTTCAGCAGCCTAGCTAGCTTGTTTTTTCCTAGAGCTTGCATAGCAGCACAGTCCTACTGCTGATTATAGTTAATTGTCTTGCTGGGAGGTAGGAATATTGGACTCTCAGAGAGCTCAGGAACTGTGGTCTCATTCCTCATCCTCTAAACAACAGAGTCCCCTGTATTTGTTCCCAGTGCACTCTGGGCTATTCCTTTGCTGGGAGGAAGATGACAGTGGCATCGATGGGCCATACGTTCTGACCTGTACCTTTCAACAGACTTCACAGTCTAGTTTAGTACTGGTCTAGCTATTCTCTTAAGTTTCTTTTAGAGAAATAAGAATTGCTGCAGACAATGCTAGTGCTTTTGATTGTGCCAGATGTTCTACATCTGTAAGTTTAAATATCTTCTCCTTGTCAACCTGTTCTTTCTTTTCCAGACATTGCCAGAAGTGTGTTCAGAGCAAGACGAGCTGGACTTCCTCATGGAAGCTCTCATTATTAGGTGTGTATGAATAAGATGAACAGCACTTGTGTAGGCTTGCAAAGCCCAGCACTGTAAGGAAAAAATGTGCTTTGAGAGGTGATGTCCATGCAACACATCTACACAGTAGTTTTAGTGCATGGCTGTCAGTATTTTACAAGGAGGATGGACATTACCATCCTTTTATATTCTTCTCAAAAATGAAGAGGCACCAGATGATTAAGGGCTAAATTTTCAAGAGGATCCACACTGGTTTTCATTATCCAAAGTAGAAATCTTTAGGACCAGTTTTCAGAATTGTTAATAGGATCCTTTGATTTCTCTTAGAGATCAGAACATGAGGTAAAAACAAACCTTAGGAGTTTGGGTTTGACTAGTCAAAATTAACAGTCAGTAACCGAGTCCTAGAGTCCATGGAAACAGTTTCCCGTCTCTTTGAGGTCTAGAGAAGTAAGGAAGTATTAGAGCATAGACCTTGAGGAATATCCCCTACCTAAGCAGATCGCTGTGTCCATATGTTATTTGGAACAATTCTGCCCCTTGGATAGGGAAATTAGGAGCAGACTTTTCTCTGTTATCAGAGATTCTCTGCTTCCTATGGCCCACAAGTCTTGCTGTAGCTCAAAAAGTATACAGAATATAGAAGAGGAAAAGCAGCCAAAAGCCACTCCTTCCACACCTCTATTTCTGAACTGTGCCAACAGACACAGAGTGCAGGGGTAGCAATTTAGCTTCATTCAGTTACAATGCCTTTGAGATTTGTTACTTTCTGGGGAAAAAAAAAAATTCCCCACAGCAAAACATTTTATTTTCTGCAATTGTGCTTTTTGGATCAAAGCTGCTCTATAATTGAGTCTCCCTGTCTCCACAGCAAATTCAACCACCAGAATATTGTGCGCTGCATTGGGGTGAGTTTGCAGGCACTGCCTCGTTTCATCCTGCTAGAGCTCATGGCTGGAGGTGACCTGAAATCGTTCCTGAGAGAGACGCGGCCTAGACCGGTAAGAAAATAGAAAATTGAATTTTATTTGGTAAGCTGCTGCCACAAGGCAAATACGTAACTATAAAAGAGCTGATCCATGCAGCTACTATTTCCCAGTATTTTAGAGGGTCAGAAAATTCCTGTTGCTAGAAGGCCACCATGGGGGCAGGACACAGACGTGCAGGGAACAGATGCTGCTGGGGTTATGCAGAGGTGTCTCGTCCCTGGACTTTGCTAGATAGCATTGCAGACACTATCTAAAGAAAGAACAAGAAGTTTAAAAAAAAAGTTTACTCTTGCCTTCCTCACATCAGCTAGGGGCAAGTTTGGGGGAAGCATTGAGCTAGAGATGATAAATCCGTTATTGAAACTGCTAATCAGGTGCATTTCTGTGGATATCTGCCAGTGCGAGTTTGACACAGGAAAGGAGGGAATCTGGCCTAGAGCTGTTGACTTAATAGCAAATACCTTTAGTCCAGAGTTCTAAAGATTTTCCCACTGAAATCAGCATCAATAAGAAAAGACAGTCAGTTAGAAATGTGTGAGAAATAAATTATGACTTCTGGAGAGGAATCAGTATTTCAGAAGAATAAAGTTTTCCCTGAGCCTTTGGATCAGAAGGGCACCCAGACAGTATTGGAGTTTAGCACCAGGGCCTCACTTCATACTTTGTCTCTAGGTTTCTTTGACACATGGCAAAATGCTGGATTTTATCAGTATAAGACAGACATGAATTGGCTCTGTCAGATATAAGCAAGACTTTTCCTCGAGGCATCTAGAAGCAGGCTGGCTTTGTATTTTTTCCCTGCATTCTGGTTTTCAGACTTATGAAATGGTCTGTGTGGCTCAGGAGCACCACAGTCTTGGATAGGTTGCAATAAAGTGGCCCTGCCTGGATAAGAAAGCTAAACACCCAGAAAGTCAAGATGTTTGAAATCTGAGCAAGAAGTCTTTATAGAGGTTGGTTTCCTGTAGCACGTAGAGATGCTCGTCAGCTCATACAAATGGGCTGAACTTGGTGGTAGGTGAATGGGGAAATCCATGTTCTGTAATGTGGGCTCTGCTCTCACCCGATGCAGAGCAAAATGGCATGGGCAAGGTATGCTGCCTGGTGGGTGCTTTGTTCAAAGCTTCCAGGACAGGCTGTGCTAGACGTGTGAAGTGGCAGGTGAAACAGGATGCTGTAGGGCAAGGGCATCCATCACTTTGCAATGGAAGTATCTTTTTGGCTCGTTAAATTAGAGAGAGAAGCCAGCCCAGTAATGATCTGGGTCTTGTGAGGAACCAACAAGAACATTAGTCCTGGACAGCAGGAATTTTTATCTACTTGTTGTAAAATAAACCAGTTGCTTTTGTGGTTGAAAAGCCCTTAACCTTTATAGGATGCAGTTATGGGAGCCTTCTGATCTAAGGGATTTCTTTCTGCTTGCCCCCACCCCGGTCATGAGTTCCTCCTTGCACACCAGGGCTTCCATTTCTGTTAGCAGTAGCTCTGTACAACCCCTGTGAAAGCTTCCTTAGTGTTTCTCTTTCTGCCTTCACAGTCTCTCCTTCCTTTTCTCTCCTTTCCTTGTCCTTCCTGACCTGTTTGAGGTTATCTGAGACTGACTGTAACTACTACTACACACGGGCTGTTCCCAGCACCTTGAAGATCCTCCCCTCTTCCTGCACTTAACTTGCTCCCATGACTGAAGCAGACCTGGGACTGATGCTGCTGTTTTCTGCTCTGTCCCATGCCTGTCACACATTGGGAAAGCTGTGAGTTCAAATGCAAATGAGCAGTTGCAAACTGGAAGTGATTCAGAAAAAAAGAGTTTCCATTCTCTCTTGGTGAATGTGGACAGCCTGACTCTGTGCAGACACAGAACCACACTTTTCGGCTCCACTTCTAACACCTTATTTCCCCTTGTCTTGCCCCGCTTCTGCTGCCATCCCTCATGGTGGCTGCCTGGCGAGAATGACGGGGTAATTCATTCTCTGGCTGTCAGGGCAGCTTCTGCGGGGCTAAGGGCACCTGCAAGTGCTGAGAAATCAGCCTCTGGTGCGCACGGTTGGCTGCTGGCTCAGAAACTGTGAAGCTAGGAGGCTGACTTGCTGATGAGAGATGAGATGTGTGTGGGGTGTTGTGCTCTGTGAAGTGTGGGATCCAGCTGTGGGAGTGGATTTACCCTCTGCATATACTTGAGCTGTGAGAGAGTCTGTAGCTGAGACGCGTGGCTCAGTTCCGCTGAATGTGTCTTTGCTCTCAGTGAACCCTGAGCTGCCTTGTTCCTCCTGTTGCTCATTCAGGGAAGACAGGCAGACAGTAGATGTAGCAGACTGGACGTCTATCTTTCCAAGCCTATTAAAGGAAAGGAAAGACAAGGAACAGTATAGAGTAAGCAGGCTTTGATGAGCTTTGCTTCCAACACAAATTAATTGAACACACAAGACCTAGCTGCCTGGCTCAGTAACAGAGGTACGCTGTGCAGTATGCATCATATGAATTGCTGTTGTCATTTCCCTTTGTTTTTTTCCAGTTTTGTATTTTCTAGCTGATTCCCTTACTACCTTGTCTTTCCCACCTACTTCTGCTTCCAGCCTGATTGCAAAAGAGATTTATGTGTTTGTTCCCTACCTTCATTGCCCAGTTGCTCTCCCCACTCCCCTGCCAGTTACTTTGAATTCATTTGCCAGTTTCAGTCAAATTTAATGGAAGTGTGAAAGGCATTAATATTTCCTCAGGCTTCAGAAAAAAGAAAGCACCGCGTTAGAGCAACCACTGAGCAAAACAAGTTGTCTTGTTTGGCTTGCCACTGGCCAGCAAGAACCTGTGTGACTTGGAGCAAGACACGGCATGCTGCCGTGCACTTAGCCACAGAAAAGATGCAAGGGAACAGAGGGAATGGTGAAAGAGAACGTGAAGCGAGGGAAGGGGGAACTTAAGATACTGTGAGGAATGTGAAATGGGAAGCTAGAGTGACCACTGGAGGTATCGGGACATGGGATCCAATTTAATGGGAGATCAGGATGCTGCCAGCACAGATTGTTGCATGTTGTTCAGCTGTGTTCTTCATGGAAATAAGGACAGCCATGTTCAGCCAGCACATAGTGATTCTTCTGGACTTCAAGCAAGAATGATCGTATATGTAAGGCAAATGTGTATCCAATATGACTGAGGCAATACTAATAGTGACTCTTGTGGAATATCATCAGTTTATGCCAGACAGATCTATCCATAAGCTTCAGTTTCATACTTCTCCATGGGTATGGAGAAAGCCCTGAAGGATTTCTGTGTTCCATTTCTAATAAAGTTGCACATCTATTACAGGATTACCCCTTCCCCCTTGTCTAGAGAGAGACAGTCTGGTAGATTAAGAGTAGCCTGGAATCAGAGCCTCCACTCATTATGAGCGTTGCAGAATTGTCCATTCTGGGAAGTTCAGTGCTGATCTTTCACACACAGCACAGCAATCAAAGAACAGCTCTGGAAGATAAATCGTATACAGAGAAATGATTCTCCTCCTTTGTGTTGTGCAGCCTGTTGCACAGAGCAGTGATTACACTGAACAATACACAGAATTTCATTCATCTTGAGCAAGATTCAGCCTCACCCGGGGAGGTGTCACACTCGTGCTTCCAGCATGCCCACTGCTCTGCGCAGCAGTGCATTGCAGCTGGCACATTGTCCATTCATCTGGGGAGCAAAAGCTGTAAAGTGAACACTTCGGTGTCTCAAGGCTGCTCCCCTTGCAAAAAAATCCCAAACCTCCATTTTTCAAACAAATTACATGGCTAAATTGTCCTTGGCTGAGCAGTCACATCTGTTTTAGGACTGTATTTAGCCAAATAAAAGGTGGAAGGAATTCATCCAAGGAGGGGAAGGAAGAGGAGAAAAAAGGAAAAAGAGAAAATATCTGTTCAAATCAGCTTGTGGCTTCAGCCTACTGACTGCCTTGCAGCATAGCTCAGATCTGGAATTGATCGCACAGTAAAGAATTGGCTTTTTTACTCAGTTTTCACTTCAGGTTTCTGACCTTTGCTCAGAAGAGGAGGGAATGGGTAGATTGAGATATTCATTTCCCTTTGGTTGTGCCCTAAAAGGGAAAAAGAAGGCATCTGCATCCTTTCTTACTGTAGCCATCTTGTGTAGCTTCTTCACTTTAACTCACAGAGGTAAAAAAGATTATTCCCCCTTCCCCACAAAAAAAGGGGCTGAGCGAGAGGCTTTGTTTCCAGGAAAGGCTTAGGGGGAGAAGCAGTCAGGTGTTTTAAAGAATCAGTTAAGTATATACATGCAATGAACTATACTGTGTAAATAATAAAATATAGGCAGATGATAAAGTCTGAAATTATTTTGTTTCATGGCACTGCACTGAAAACAACAAAAGGCTTTGTTCACACAGAGATGCAGCATTTTTCAATTATTTAATTATTCAAGGATTAAGTCCACATTTTTCCCAATCTCTTCAGAAGACGTTAAGACCTTTTAGGGTTTTACGAGCCAGTGCCCACTGTTTAACTGATACCTGCAGAGCCGGAACTTATTTCCTGTCCCAGTTAGCAGTGGTTTAAATGAGGTGGGATGGCCAGCACAGCATTGCATCAGTCTGGAGACATGTTTCATCACAACAGACGGGCTAGCAGGGCTAGCAGTCCCTGTCATGGGAGAACCAGTGCTTGTTTGTGCATCAGTGGAGAGACCCATGGGCAGGTGTGCCTTTGGGGCACCGGGCAGAATGGTAGGCATCACAAGAGAAAGACAGAGGGTGGGATAGGCTTGTTTGGTCAAAAATAAACACAACTAAGGCCAACATGTAGCTAGTAAATGGCTGCTGTGGAATAGCAGTCACTGCCACTCAGTTGTTTGTCATCGCCCCACTGGCAGCAGCAGTTTCCTCCTCCCCACCAGGACTGGCCACAGGGATCACTGATTCACACCTCAGTGCAGAAGCTGATGGTTTGGCTTCCGAGGCCAGCAAACCCAAGCTGGTGCGAAGCCTGCCCTTTTCACTAAAGCATCTGGCTCCTACTGGCAAGGACTGGAGACTTCATCAGAGGGGCAGGAACAAGGAGTTGGCAGCTTTAATCTTCCAGAGCTGCTGGCTATGCAAACCTGTGTCAGTGCTCTGAGGTGCAAGATAAAACCTACACAGATGTGGAGGAGGGAAAGAGCAAATGTGACTCATGCCATTATAGAAAATGTCATTCTCGTTGTTCAAGGTTACTTTAGACAGGAACTAGCAATAATACAAAGAAATGGAGTGAGAACCAGTTCAGGCTACAGATCTCCTCAAAAATCATGCTGATAATTCAGAAGTATCTCCCACGGGAGCTGGGGGAAATTCTTACAGGGGCATCCCAATGGAGCTGGAAAGTCAGATCCAGCTGTTCTGATTCTGTCCCTGGGATTTGTATGACATCGTGCCTGCACATCCTTTGCATAGTTCATGGATATGAACTCTCTCTTGCGCATTTCTGTAATCCCTTTGTGTATTAAGATCTGAGCTACATCACTTGTTGGGAGAGTTCCCAGCACTACATAAGTGACGAATCATGCCTCATGCCATGTTTTTGCTTTTTAACCCATGTTTGTCCCTTGTCTTTTGGCAGAACCAGCCCTCTTCCCTTTCCATGCTGGATTTGCTCCATGTGGCTCGTGACATTGCTTGTGGGTGTCAGTACCTGGAGGAGAACCACTTCATTCACAGGTAGGTGAACACATCTGTGTCAGCATGGGCATGACTTGCATACAGGCCAGCGTGGACTTGTAATGCCCTGCTTGATATGTTTATGTCCTGCTGCACTCTAGTGGCTGGATACCTTTAAACAAGGTAGATAAAATCAGAATCATAGAAGCAATTAACAGAAAATCTGTTATAAATCAAGTTGCAGAGGTCTGTATTTTTACCAGAGATCTTGAGCTTTGTCTCATGCCTGCACTTGTGCGGCCTGTGTGGGTACTCTGCAAATGGAAGCACAATCTCATGACAGAAGTCTTCCAAGTTCTTCCCGTCATTGATTTTGCTTATTGTCTTTCTGCTCATTCTGGAACCCTTTTCTTTTCCCCTCTCAAGGAACAGCTGTACAAGTACAGCCAGGAGTGCAACACCTTGTGACTATTATTACCTGCTCCTGCAGAACAGGGTGTTTGACAAGTGTCTAACTTTCTGCCCATTGAGTAGAGATGAGTAGAGAAAGATTGTAGTTTACTCTTCCGAAAGAGTTACCCACAAGGTATGCCACCATGCTATTCAGATCTCAAGGTTCACTTCAACCCAGCAGAGTTGGAGCTGGAGCTTTACCTGCATACACAGATTCAAGCCCATGCCAGAGCAACACCTGCATATTGTTGTTCTTCCTGTCTCTGACCATATTGCACCCATTTGACAATATTTGAACAAGCATGATAGGAACAGGTCAGTGGATCATCCCCCAGACAATTTGATGTTGGGACTAGTACGTTGATGAAATCAGCCCCACTGCTCACAACTCCTTAGAGACTTAAAAATAGCTTCTGGGGTGAAGGGAGGCTCACAGGGGGTCCATCCTTTCAGCTGGAAGATGTTACATGAAGTTTAAAAAGGAAATGTTAAAGAGCAGAACTGCTCCTGCTGTTGGAGTAGATTGGAATTTGGGACATCACTAGTTATCCATAAACATTGATTTTTGTGGCTGTTGTGGGCTCTCTGCAGCTCAGGAAAGTAGGTACTATTCTTTGTTTTCTTTTTGGCTTGCAAAATTGTCGAATGATTAAGTGGTTATTCTCTTTCTGTTGCTTTTCTTCCCTTTCCTTGTAGGGATATTGCTGCCAGAAACTGCCTCCTTACCTGTCGAGGGCCTGGGAGAGTGGCTAAAATTGGAGACTTTGGAATGGCCCGGGATATATACAGGTAGCGGAGCTTGAGCCCAGGGTATCCACAAGCAGAAGCTTGATAAAATGAGGGAGGAGCGGTGTTTGTGCAGGAGAGTACTGTGTGCTGCATAACCCTAGCAAGGCGAGAATGGAGAGATCCCACCCTGATGAATTTTAGTTAGAGCTTTTTTGGTGTTTGCCTTCATCTGTAGTTTAACTGTGCTCTGGAGACCTTCCCCACTCCTCACAGCTTTCTTCTGGGTAATGAAGTCTGGTGGTCATGGAAGGCATATTTCCTCCCTCTTGTACTCTGTCCTCAGGTTCTTGTCTTCACTTTCTCCACAGTGAATGGCATTGATGTGCCCTTTTGTTTTGTGGTCCCAAATCATTCTGAGCTTAATCTCTCTCCTTGATACTACCCCTGCCCCTTTGGTTTGGTGTCATCAGTAAATCTCCTCAATTTACTGCAGATAAAGGAGGAAGGTGCAGAGGAAGGTCAGGAAAATGTAATCATCCAAACTGGAATTCAGCCAGGGCACAGGGTTAACTACTCTGCTCTTGCAGAAGTGCCAGGAAATCTTTAATGACCACGAGCAGTCAGGGCTGCAGTTTGATATCTCATCTTCCAGACAGCACCTCCAGAAAGGCGGCACCAGGTCCTGCTGTGCTGAGGAATTGATTTGCCTCTGACTGGGAGGAAGGAATGCCTTGTACTCAGTCACCTGCACTGTTTATTTCAGTGCCTCGCCTTCTTTTTTTCCTGCTTGGGGATTCTCCCGTGCAATTACTAAACCAGACCTGCCTCTGCTTAGCTTGAGATCTAACAGTATCACAGCCTGAGGTGATGCAAACAGAGTGCTACCTTCAGAAACCCAAGTGTAACAGAGCTGATTTTTTTTTTTTTTCCCCTCCTCCCTCTCCCTTCAAAAAAGAGCCCCCACTTGGCCCTACTGTCAGATGGGACTCTGCTGGGACAAAGTAGCATCTGTCACACTCACACAATCAGCAGAACCAACTGCCAAGATTAATGCTTTGGTGCGAAGTTTTCAAAGGTGCCTTTGAAGCCTGCACATGTTTCTGTGTCCACGAATATCCTTTGGATGCTCGGGCTGTGTAGTTACGCACAGTGATACCAGCTCGCATGAGCAGCCTCCTGCAGCTGCCAGCACAGGATTTGGGGCTTGTAGGTTTTATTTTTTTTTAATTATTACAACACTGAAGGACTGATGTAATTCCTATCTCAGGAGCATGGGAGGTGGTTTTTGTACTACTGCCCCACCTCTAGCAGCCATGCACGTCAAGCTCCTCATTCTTACACAGGGGTTTGGATTTCACCTGCAGTGCTTTAGACTGGGTACACGTGGGACAGGCTTTGTTTATTTTTGGTGGGGATGCTCAAGGTGATTACATGTGAGGTGAGGTGGAAATCTGGCTGTGGCTGAAAAGTGCAGGACAAAGGCTCTGCTAGCAGCAGTTTACTGTGTGAGTAATGCACACAGATAAGGATAACTTGGGTTAACCAGATCAGGCCTGAAGGGAGGGAGATGAGAGCAGTCTTTCCATGGTCTGCCCGTTTCCACTGTTTTTGTGAGAAGGAACAGGTCTCTTCAGCATTTTCTCTGCCATGTTGTTTCGCCTAAATTAGTCTCTCCTCTGGCTCATAATTTTAAGATTTGTAATTATAAAAATCCCCAATTAATGACATTTTCTGAATTCTTGGCCAACTCTTTGTTTTGTTTGTTCTTTGCAGAGCCAGCTACTATCGGAAGGGTGGGTGTGCAATGTTGCCTGTCAAATGGATGCCTCCGGAGGCTTTCATGGAAGGGATATTTACATCAAAAACAGACACATGGTGAGCTTCCTTCTCTGTGTTGTAACCTCTTTTGTAAAGTGTGAATATTTGGTAAAAACACGTGTTCTTGTACGTTTCTCCTTTACTAAAAAGACAAGCTGGGTCTTTCAGAGCCAGTAATCTTGGAGGAGACGGGGAACAGAAAGATCAGACCTGTGCTGCTGGGGAGGTGAGCAGGCAGGGAAGGGAGCTTGAGGCAGATGCAGGAGCTGCTTTGCTGCTACAGGGAGGAAAGCATGAGTTCCACACTGAGCTGCTGCCTGGCTCAGCAAAAAGCACAAAAGTTTCCCATTACTGCACTATTGTTTGCAATTTTAATTAACAAGAGTGATTTCCAAGCAGCTGACCAGATGAATGGTTTGGGGGGTGTCTTGTCCCAGCCATTGTCCCCAGGGCTTTGCAGGCCACACCACACAGGCCCAGGACTGTGACATTAGCTGGGGAATGTTCTTATTGTACTCTGAGCTACATTGGGGGCTATGGGGCCCAGAGCATCATTGGGGATTCACTGACATGTTATTTCCCACAGGGTAGCTTAATCAGGAGGAAAAGTTTGTCATAAGTGATCAGGCCACTGCTCCACTCAGTCCTGTCTCCAACAGTGGCTGGTGTCTCAGAATGGCATAACCTGACTTTTACATTTGTAAGATCTAGCTGAACATTTGAACCTATCTATATCGTAGACTAAACTCACTTAGCAGTCAACTACTAGTATTCATTAAATGATTCAAAGTCCACCCTTACAACTATGCAGCTT
The DNA here is from genome assembly GCA_013400615.1 of Syrrhaptes paradoxus. NCBI lineage: Eukaryota > Metazoa > Chordata > Aves > Pterocliformes > Pteroclidae > Syrrhaptes > Syrrhaptes paradoxus. The sequence continues at coordinate 15,185 of VZTO01022082.1, read as the reverse complement.
ATTTATGCCTGAATCCTGCAGCAGTGATTGCCACAAGCTGCCTGAGCAGAGGCTGCAAAGAGCAATGCTGACGGTACTGCACCCAAGGGCATTGCCCCTCAGTGATGGTCATTCCTGTATCCTTCATTTTGTTTTCCTTTGCTTCTGTATTCAGGTCCTTTGGCGTGTTGCTGTGGGAGATATTCTCTTTGGGATACATGCCCTACCCTAGCAAAAGTAACCAGGAGGTCCTGGAGTTTGTCACCAATGGAGGAAGGATGGATCCACCTAAAAACTGCCCTGGCCCTGTGTGAGAATTTAACTTTGATATATTCATGCAAATAAGTTTGTTTCAAATGCAGTTCTCTGGTCAAAAGTTAATGACATTTAAGATTGATCTTATTGTCGCTGATCTGCCTTTGGACTTGAGTGCCAGTGACTTCTCTACTACTTAATTTTTCTGTCTGTTTTGGAGAATAATTCAGGACCCCTTGGAGAAGTACTGGCCACTGCTTGTTTGGTCAAAGATGGTACAGTATTTCTGTGCCTTGGGTTAGCTGTGAAACTTGCAAGTGCATAAGACTGTTCACGGGTAGGGGAAACAGGGCTCCATTATCTGTAGCCCTGCCTATCGTTAGTGAATTGTCCAAGAGATTTCAGGTGGGTATTTCTCTGATGTGCTCTGGATTTCACCCCACTGGTGGCCACGTTTCAGTGGGTCATTCAGTGACATTTCGGTGGTCACCAATACAACAGTTGTCTGGAGCTGGGGAAGGCAGAGCAGTCTTATTTACTAGAAGTCAGAGTGGTGATGCTTGCTTATGGTTTCTAAGTTGCAGTGACTAGCTGTTATGCACCAACAGGATCTGCCATTTACGAGCATTTTCTGTTCTGCTCTTTCAGTTATCGCATTATGACCCAGTGTTGGCAGCATCAGCCTGAAGACCGGCCAAATTTTGCCATAATCCTGGAGAGGATTGAGTACTGCACTCAGGTATTGGTGTTCATTTGTCTCGAATGAGATGGGTGGAGAGGGTTCTTCTCGAGGAATGGTCTAGACAAGCCAGGACACGAGATGAGAAGGCAGCGCTGCATTACTGCCGTTAGCAGTCAGCCTGGGGCCAGTGGCTGGGATGTTTACCTCATCAGGTGGTTGATCCTTCTTGTCTTCCACTACTGAAAGGCACAGGCTTAAACAGCTTTGCAAGTAACAGACTTGTAGCTCTGCTTCTGCCTATAAAGGCACAAATTCCAACAAGCAAAAGAGATAAGCCAGGCCAGCACCTGTACACGCTCCACGTGCTTCGTGTCAGCCGCTCTGCCCCAGTGTTTACCCTTAAGATGTGGTCAGCACTGAGCAGAAATGGTCCAGGCTCAGAACACCCTTTGCGGGTGGCTTCTGCAGCTATTGGCAATTTTCTGAATCTGACAGCGCTGGAGAAGGCAGTGGGGATTCTAAGGCTAGGCAATGGGGAAGGGATGTGGCTGGCTTTCCAGGCTGATATGTGATTTTTATTTTTTTTTAACCACCATTTTTAGCTTATGAAGATTGGTTTGGAAAATGTTTTGCTGCCTGCATCAGCTCAGGCTTCTTGTGTGGCCTCACACAGTCATCTGCCTCAGTCGGTTCGCTTTCCCTTGTTGTTTAAGAGGCTTGGTCTGTTTTTCATGCATATTTGGATCCTGGGATTGAGAGGCATTGTTTTCTGCTATCTACAGCTTGCTGTGGCATCTAGCAGTAATTAAAAGTTGCCCAGATCACTGCATTTTCTCTGTTTAATTTTCAAAACTGCTTAAATAGCTCAGAACAGCAGTTCCTATGGATTTGAGCTTCAAGGGTCTTGCCAGTATCGCCTCCTCTCTGCATTCCCATTCCTCCCTTGTGCGAAGGCAATACTTTCACGTGAGACTTTCTCAATATCATCTGAGAATGTTATAAACTTCGAGATTATATAGATTCCAAAACAACATTCCCACAGGAAATCTGGCTGGACATAAAAAAAATTTTTCATTGGTTTTGTGCCTCTGCTGTTCTGTGGTGAGTTTCAGGGTTGCTTTTTTTTAAAGAGTTCAGTTTTAAGGGTATCTCATTGCATCTTGCAGCTAACTGCATTTTGTCAGCATCCTCTACACATGGGGGCTTTGGGCAGTGGGAACGATGCTCTGTGAACATAACGTGACAGTTGTCAATGTGTTGGGTTTTTAATCAAGTCCAAGGACGCTTGATGTCAGCAGACTCAGAAATTCTCATTGCTCTCTCCGGTAGGATCCAGATGTCATCAACACTGCGTTGCCAGTAGAATACGGCCCATCAGCTGAGGAGGAGGAGAAGGTAGCAATGCGCCCCGATGATCCAGAAGGAATTCCTCCTCTCTTGGTCTCCACACACCAAGACAGAAAGGATGACAAGCAAACTCTGCCATCTCCACCACCCCCACCGTCAGCCATCACTGCTGGAAAACCTCTCGGGAAAATGGGAGCCTTGGAGCAGCCAGTGTCGGGGAAGGTGCCATCAGCCTCAGTGGGGGGACATATCAACATGGCCTATGCCCAGTCCAATCCCCCTTCCGAGCTGCACAAAAGCCGAGGCTCCAGAAACAAGCCCACCAACCTCTGGAATCCAACTTATGGTTCCTGGTTTGCAGAGAAGCAGGCCAGCAAAAGTAGTTCTCTGATGGAGAAGGAGATGCCCGAGAGGGAGAATTTGGGACAGGAAGGAAACTGTATGGTGGGCCCCAACATTGTGACTGGCAGGCTGCCCGGCTCCTCCCTGCTATTAGAGCCATCTTCCCTCACAGCGAGTGTTAAAGAAGTGCCTCTCTTTAGGCTCCGCCACTTCCCCTGTGGCAATGTCAACTATGGATACCAACAGCAGGGCTTACCCTTGGAAGCCTCCACACCACCTTGCGCTAGCAGTTATGAGGACCCCATCCTTAGAAACAAGAGCCACATAACCCAGCAGGGGCTGTGATGAGAACCCTCTACCCTCTTGACTTTTCCCCCTGTGGCCCCCGAGCCTTGAAGAGATGTCCTGTTACCCAATACACCACGAGCAAGGGATCTGACAGCATTACCTTCCATTTTGTGCCAACCTGCTCCGAAAGTGCCACCCTCAAAGCTGTAATTTCAACTAACCAGAGAGGCTTCAAATCACCAGAGCCCTGATACAGTAAAAGAAACAAGGGGGAGGGAGGATACAGGAAACAGATGGTAACTGCAAGGTCCAGCTGCTGTTGCATCAACTCATCCGCATGGTTGTCGTCATGCCTTTCCTGTGAGCTTTTCTCAGTTGTGTGTTCTCTGCTTACGTGTAAAGCCGCGGCTCACTGCCTTGAGTGTTTCATGTCTGGGGTTCTTGCCAAACTTATGGTTGCTGTGGAACACCTGGAGATTTGCAGCTGGCAGAGGTTGTAGGTGGGTTTGGGGAGAGCATCCTCTATCCAAACCCAAAAAGGATACAACAGCGCTGAACGGTGACACAGTGGCACATTCCCAAGTTGTGTTCCAGCTGCAGTCCAGTCTTTGAAAGTCCTTGAATGCACAGCAGTTATGGGGGTGTTGGCAGGGCAGTAGCAAGACACTGGTCATACTGCATCGCTTCAAAAGGAGAGAGGAGGCAGAGGATAGGTATAGATGCTGTGAAGCATTCTGGGTTGGAGGTGGGTTTGGCTGGGGTTTTGTTTTGGTTTGTTTTCTTTCTCCTGTGCTTAAGCAGTGAGTAAAGCCCTTTAAAATTCCTTCTGTCCTACAAAAGTACGAATGTCCTTCATCAGGAACTTGTGCGTGTCAAGTGGAACCAAGGTGAAGTTTTAAAGGACCGTGGTCATGAGAGAAACTTTCACTGTGCCCTGAAAAGGGACAGCCACCCGCGTACCTCAGAGGTTTACAATAGCCTTTGACATACCCTGTACAAACAGCATAGGGGTGGAAGACTACATCGTGCCAGATACTGTATTTGAAGGGTTGAGAGCCCTTGTTCCTTTAACAAAATACGTGTATGATAGTGGTTTAAAGACAAACGCTGCATTGACTCATTTTGTACACCTTGTGCATGAAAAATATTCCAGTTAAGAGTATTGTCAAAACATAGATGTAGGAAATAATTCATGTGTAAAGATGTGCATTAGTAACTTCAACTTAGGGTTGCAAGGAGCTGTTTAAGCATGAATGCTATCCAAAAAAGGGGTGCCTGTTTCCATAGAAATGGGTGTACTGGAGCATCAGCAAAGGAATGTGAAGGTGTTCTTCAGTCTGAGACTCTTCATTTCAGTGAAGTGACTCTGAATCTGGCCCTGGATCCAAACATTGAGGTAAGTGTCCTGCCTTCATAAGGGAACAAACCAGAACCCGCAGACACATGCTCGTCACCTTTGAGATGTACTGATTGAAATCGGAGGGCTTGGTTTGGGCCACCACCCCAGTAAAAAAAAAAACAAACCACATATGCAGGGGGAGGTGGTGTTGCTCTCCTAAGCTGCCTTTCTGACATCTCTGATACACAGAACTGAAACCTTTTTCAGGCAAATGCCAAAAATTGTGTGTGGTGGTCTTGTGTCGGGAAGCTTGAATCAGGGGCTGCTCCAGATTTCATGTTGGTCTGCCAGGGATCCATCACACAGCTGCTGCGTGGGCATGGTGGCAAGAATGAGGGTTACACTGCGCATGTTCTGCTCCCGTGTCCAGGCTTCTTTAGCTTGAACTAAGAGAATAATGGTGATCTCCAAGGTTTTTAAGCTCACAGCTCTTGCCATGAAATAGCCACTGGGGAGGGATTCTGTCTAGCTTAGGACCATGCTGGTGTCTCATTGGTCTCTCTTGCTCTAGCTCAGTAAACTCAGCAGGGTAGTTTTCTAGAGTCTTGGGAAAGCTGATTAATTCATGAGATAAGCACTATCAGGACAATTTCTTACATGATGTATTATTCGCATACAATAGCAATTTTCATTTAAATATCCCAGCTTTCTCATTTTCAGAAGGGCTGAAGCTCCTCATTGTTTTCCTTAGCTATTCTTCACATCGGAACACACTCCAGGTTTTTGCTGCCCTGCCTCTTACATGTCACTGAGGACAGAACCTGACCTGTGTACTAATGAGTGTTCTTAAAGAATGCACAAGAACAAAACATCGCCAAGTTAATGATCTTTGATTAGTTGAAATTATTAATTCTTGGATCTGGAGCAGCAGCTCTGATGCTACACAACACCAGATAAGCTGCCAGGTTTTGATGTTAAAGTTACCATTTCTAAAGCAGCTTTAAAAGCATGAGCAGCAAGAGATGATAATAAGTTTGCGGGGCTGAAGGGGCAAAGGCAGGCTTTCCCCAGCCATGGCGATAGCTTGATTACTATTCTGCAGTATGTGCTGTGCAGTTATTATAGAATTTGAACGGCAATACTCTCACAAAATGGGAGTTGTGAAAAATGAAGAAACTAAACACGTTACTGCTTCTTACCCAAGGATTTTGTGAGGAGATAATTCTGATCTGGGGAGATGGTGAATTACTGCAATTCTCCAGCCTGCTGGGTACAGTGTATTGAGATAAACACTGTTCACCACTAGCAGGTGGTTTTACGTAAGCTTCCTTCCGGTGTCTCCAGTGTTAAATGCTTTGTTGTGGGTTTTTTTGGTGTTGGGTTTTGTTTCTTTGTCTGTTTTTTTTT
>VZTO01022079.1:4379-15553 GCA_013400615.1 Syrrhaptes paradoxus | reverse complement strand
TTTTTTTTTAACTAAAAATCAGTCTACTTCACTGGAGTTCATAGACTTTAACAGAGAGAAATTCACACCCAAAAGCCAGAGACAGGAAAATGAAGTGTTAAATAACTGGGTAGCACAGGCAGAATGACCAGGATACAACTGTTTCACCCCAAAGAACAAGATGGATATAACTTAGACTTGTCCAGGAAATTTAACAATCTGTTTTTGAACATATGTACAACACAGACAACAGATAACTGCTAGCACGCTTAACTAAAGCCATGTGTGAAAAACATAAAGGTCTGGACAAACTGCAAAAAAGAGAGGTCATTTCTGAACTGCAAAATGGATTTATTTTGATTAAGAAATACAAGAAGGTAATACAGAGAGCAGTGACCAGAGTTTCAGATCATACAGCAATAGAGAAGGAACTCATAAGCCCCTTAGGGACATAAGGCTACCCACCCACACACAGCTTGTATTTCAAGTCTTCATTTTAAGGCCATGACTTGACCTCTGTTCAGAGACATATTAAGGTCTTGGCACGGTATCAGATGCCTAGAATAGTGAAGTATCGTAAACAGATTTAGTGTATGGAATTTTACACTAGCCAAAATTAATTGGCTAAGAGGTCAAATTACAGCCGTTAATATTTTGCAGTAGGAGCCAAGGCCCTCCGATTGCCCTGAAGTCTGTTAACCGTTTCCTTCGTTGATTTTTACATCTCTTGTTATTTTGTTGGAAAAAGTAACAGTTCTGTGGTTTTCAAGAAGTGACAATAAATATTAAAGTGTAGCTTGACTTTGTGCAAATCCTGCTTTCAGCCAGCTGCAAGAGTCACTGATAAAGACATAGCCTGAAAGAAAGTGCAAGGAAGCAAGGTCTGGGTTTTATAATACCAACATAAAATCACAGACAACCCAAGTTAAAGCTGTTCTTGCAGCACCACCAGCTTCTTACATGAATAAGCAAGTCACTCAGGCACTATCAGCACACACTGCTGATAGTAAGGGCCAACATCAAAGGCATCATCACTCTCATGAGACCAATTATAAACTCCACAATGCAGCTCCCTGTAGCAGTCCAGTCTGACCCTGAAAGGTCTGAAATATTTCCAGATAGGTCAGCCTCTGCTGTGGCCTGCCTGCAGTTCAACCACCCCTAAATGCACTTGGTCCTGACCCCTTTCTTTCCTTCTCTCCTTCTGCCTGCAAACGTACACAAAGGTTGAAAGAATAGTTGCCTACTGACCAACTCTTTGAGCAGCTGAGCCCCTCACTACACACCTGGGATAAACCTTAGAATTACTCTGGAGTAACAAGAGCCACATACACATGGTTGGCCTCAGTGTAGGCCCCGAGGTTTAATACATAGTGGGGACTGACTTCACGACCAACCCTAATTATGTACAAGGATGAGGAAATACTTTCTGGCTCCACTGAAGTCAATGGCAGCTGTCCCATTCTCAGGATTTTAGCTTATAATACTNCACTATTTAATCTGATTTTACAATTTACAGGAGCTTGCTGTGCTTTGTCACCTCCACCACCCCAGTTTAGTGTCTCTGCTGGCTGCTGCAATCCGTCCCCGGATGCTGGTGATGGAATTAGCCCTTAAAGGATCTCTTGATCGTTTGCTTCAACAGGACAATGCAAGTTTAACGAGATCTACTTCAAACCCCGGATGCTCAGCTGGCTCATCTTTTAAAGTGGCAGGAGAGCATTTCTTTTAGGACAGGATACCAAGATGACTGGGCCATTAACAAATACAAGTCATTAAATTAGCACCTCCTTCAGAGATGAGCACCTCAAAGTTCTACTGTGGTCTCTTGTAGAGGAGTGTGCCTACATTCCTGTCCATATCTTTCCTCTCTGAGGATTTAAGAAGAAAAAAATGTCAGGAGACAAATCTCAAAAGCTATTCAGCAAACTCCCTCCTTTCCTACCAGCTCTGCTAGACATGCAGATACTTTCTAGTACTCTTATAAGTGTGCCTGTAGCCTTTTTAGATGGTGCTTAATACAGAAATAAGTAATATTTTGCAGGAAAGCAAACTATCAGATTTTACTCAAAATATAAGAATATTTTTGGCCACACACAGGACCCAAAGCAGCTGGAAATACATCTAAAACTAAACCTAATCCTGAAGTTCAGTTGTTTCTCAAGCGCCAATGATTTGAGCTCCCCTCACTTCCATCAGGACATTGCTACTTATCACTAAGAAGTTGGGCTGTACTAAAAAGCAAACTTCAAAAGCCTGCCCCAGACCTAATTCTCGATACCTTTTATTACTTGGAAAGTCAACAGCAGCATTTTTTCCCATGAAGGCAGGTCCCTGAAAGGAGGCTACCTCACTTCACCAGCTACCAGTTAATAAGCAGATTGTACAGGGTACCACTCCCCTCAGATTCAGCATTGCCTAACTTCATTTCTGCCTCCCAGCTGGCATCACACAACCATCACCTCACAATTATAGAGCAGCCATGTGGTAGCCATATCATCCCTTGCACAAAGAGTATAAGTGGGAAAGTGCCTCTCTATTGCTGGTTGACTTAAAAGTAAGACTAGATATGTTCTTTGGAGAGAAAAGAAAAGAGAGTCTTCTTTCGCTTTTCAATTCACCTTTTCCTCCCATATGGTCAGGTTTTTTTTCTACAAGAAACCAGGAAGAAAGACTGCAAGATGACCAAAGATATAACCAACACTTGGGAGGAGGAAAAAAAGGGGAGGGGGGAGTTGAAATCAGGTGTTTCTAGAGCACCCACCTTACCAGTCTTGACTAAGCTAAGGTCCCACTGCCCATAGTGACTACCCTTTGTATGCCAGACATGCGAGACTGACTTCTCTAAATCTGACTGTATCAATTTGATTGTGCTCTGTAGAAAGAAGTGTGGATGCCTCAAGGTTTTTTCAGTTCTCTGTTGAAGAGGGTGGGTGCTAAGGAAGTTAGATTGTAAATTAAGAATTAAAGTCAAAGCCTTTTGTTTTAAGTGATTTACTTAATCTGTACATCATTATGCAAAATGGCAGATAATGTATTGACAGGCTAGTCCAGGTCACTGGCACGCTCAGATCAAAGATGAACACACAAACTCACAAGAAGAAACACAACTTCTCAATATTAGAGAAGTTAACTTCTCTTCTGCCCTTGCTGTTAATGTTCACACAAAACACCCAGCCCTAACAACTTATTACTCCACAAGGCCAGGAGGTGGAGTTGTAATGTAGAGGGCCATTACACAATGTCAAAACCTACCCATCCAACTGAACGTTAGTTCCTTTCTACTGGAAAATACACTATGATTTTGTAATCATTAGAAAATAAGCCACCTGCTGTATTCTTGCCTCTTAGATGTTAGCATACAGCACTACTGCACAAAAGAGCCAAAAGTAGAGACTGGACTTAAAGCCAGAAAGTAGCCTTAAAAAAAGCAAGAAAACCCCATAAATAACTAAGAAGTACCTTCAGTTTTAACAGATCTTTTCATTTTTTTTTTCTAAATCGGAGTATTTTAGTAACATCTGCAAGGAACTATTTAAGTTACAGATTCATTTGTAAATGCATATTAATAATGTGTAAAGGCAATGTTATTTCTTATGTAGACCACAGGATAGCTGTGTATATACATCTATCTGTTGAAACACACAGCCAAGTAAGTCAGCCAGAAAACTATGCACTGAATGGAAAATTTGAAACAAAATCATCCTGTGATTACATCTCAACAGTGTCCCTTTAAGCCAAAATAAACATTTAGCACTAGTCCATCAGTAGTTAGTAGGAGAATAAATTTAAGCTGACTCCCATATATTGGCACCAGTGTAATTGGGGGTGGGATGTTAAATATGCCACCCTTTCCAAGCAGGGCTGATTTCCCATCCTGGACAAATGAAAATGAAAGCACATAACATCCCTGAGAAGCCCCAGAGCCCTGCACTCACAAATGAAAACTGAGTCCTCAGTTAAGACTTGGCAGGAAAGTAACTCCCTGATATTCATCAGAGCTGATGCCGCTGGTGCAGTGCCTGGATCATTTACATTAATCCTTTCAGTGCTCAGCTATCCCATTGCAGAACTGGAAATCCTTGGTTCTAGAGTTAAAAAATAATTAAAAAAAAAAAAAAACAGACTACAACACACACTACCTCTACCACCCAAATCTAAAGAATCTAGAAGCTATTAACGATGGAGGTAAGTCCTCAGACTTACCTACTACAAGGACTGAGAATTAAAGACAGTGAAAAGAGACTTCAAGACCAAAAGAAAGTCAGTTCTCGGTGAATTTATTCAGATGGATGAAAACACTCAGTAAAATCTTACCAGAGTTGCTATTACAATGCTCACTTTAGACCAAGTACATGCTGAAAAGGTCTTTTCTAAGTTTTGAAAACCCAAGTGAACAGAAATGAAGGAACAATATTCTTGAAGAGGAAACAGGCTTTTTGGGTTGGATCAGATTCTATCACCTCCAAAGTTTACTGCAACTGCAGTTGCAAGCAGGACTTAACCTTCCAGTAACAAGACCAGAATTTCAGCATAACACCAGCAGCTGACAAGCTGAGAAAAACCTTACAGGGAATCAATGAAAAATTGTTCAGAAATACTACTTTTGACACAGGAAATTGAAATCTCCGCACCAAGTATTCTATGTTGTATACCTCACCCATGTGTTGCAGGGAGTTGTGGAAATGCTGAGGTCAGAGTTTTTACAGCAGGGTGATACAGTTAGTTACTGCACTGCTGGGGAAGATCAACGCAGACTGCCAGTCAAATCACAATTTTAGGGACTACTCTGGTAAGGACTACCATGACCAGAGCTTTGGGATGGGGAAGCTGAAGTGAGAAGACTTGGAATTGTAGGCTTCCTCAAGGAAAGTGTGCCATTTGCTTCAGGAAAACTGAATCAAAATAGAATGGAAGAGTGAACACTATAAAAAACATACAGCAAAACCAGAATCAATGTATACAAATATAAATTATCTGATAATAAGATTGAGGGGAAAAAAATATGACAGATAACATGGCTGACAAAGAGGAATCTTACTAAAGAAAAGGCAGGCAGTTGAAAAGTAAAATACAGTTCCCGTTGGAGTAAATCATGTGCTCATGAATCCCAAAAAATTGAAAGGGAGTAGCTTTATTCAGGATAAGACTGGATTCTTTAAGAATTCTACTGAACTGAAACTTGTAAAAAAGTATAATAAATCCTTCAAGAGAGTATAAGAACAAGAAAGAAATGTAATAGTGTATATGTGGGACAGACACCAAATGAAGTTACATGAAAAGCAGACAAATCTAACAAGTTTGTGAATACAAGAATGTAGTGGCAAAAAAAGGGATGCGAGGAACATAGAGCATGTTTTGAGGAACATACATGTTTTAGGTTTTGGGGGGGTTCTTTAATTTAGATTCAGAGCATTTCAATTCATCAACTACTATATTTAGCAAAGGTCACAAAATATTTTAAATAAAAGGTAGCATAAAAAAAATGTTAGAAATTGACGGTTCTTTTCTTAAAAAAAAAGCTCTTCTTGAAGTGGTCTAACTCTGCCCAAGTTCTATCGGATGTTTAACAGTTTAATCAGACATCTCTATTGTCATATCTTCCAATTATTATTTTATAGAGAGTGCTATGATAAGAATCAACTACATCAGCACACTAGCAAACTGTCTCTTATTAGGGTATTTCCTACACTTAAAATAGCTATTACAATACACATCACAGAACATTAAGTACCCTAGGCATCAAATCTCTATTATTCTCCGACGGAAATCATTGTAAGTGATAAAAATACATTTGAGATTCATTTTGAAGTGTGTGGGAGGCAGCCTGTCTTTAAGCGACAAATATCCAAGATATTTGTTGTATTGGCTTAACCACTTACATTGCTTCTAATATTTAGCCCACATACATGCTTTCCTTGTTTTTTTCATTTGTACTTTTTCTTGCTTTTTCCTCTCTTCTTGAATAACCTAAAGAACCAGTGTGCTGAAAAACACAATAGTAGTAATGTAGAATGAAGCCTTGTAAAGGGCATCACCCTGAATTAGTCTGTTTGTATCAAATCCTCTGCTTGGCCAGAGTTTACTTATGCAGCTGGGAACTCCTTTGCCAACCAAGATTTCTCCTGGGACAGAATACATGTTTGCAAGATGTACAGAAGTCCATCCGTCTAAGTCTTCATCAAACTGACCTCATGTAAAGCACATACAGAGAACAAAACCCAGAGCACTTGAAAGGAGAGCAACATTTACTTCTAACAAACCCTGCAGGGAATTAAGCAAGTGCAAGAGCCTACTGTCTGAGAGGGGAAAAAAAAAAAATATCTGTTAATATTTAACTCCCAAACAAATATTGCAATTACTGCAGAAAGGCTCACAATTCATACTGCACTGAATCAAGCAGCTGGTGAAACGTTAAAAGCCGGTAAGGTAATATGGTCATTAGGACTATTTAAATTCCTTTGAAGGCATTTAGCAAAAGATTCCTAGGCTGCTTCAAATGAAATACGCAAAGGCTCTCATTGACAGGGCATAATGGGATGGACAGGAATGTTGTGGTGTTGATAAGAAGACCTTTAAAGCTGAAACTTGCTACGGATAAATTTTGACAACCTGGATTACAGCTCTGAAGGGAGAATATATCTGAAGAGGCAAGAGGTTTAGATTCCTATCGCCCCTTCTGAAGAACAGCAAACGTCCAGGTTGTGAACAAATTCAGCCAGAGATGCTCTGAGCTATAACGTAGTTGCACATGGACAGCAACTGATCTTTACAACATGTGAGGGGCAGCAGATACTGCCTGTCAGCAGCAGGGCTACTGGATTATGAGGATGGGAAACCTGTCTTACTATTCTAAAGAGCTATCTATCAAGCCCAGCCACCAGCATATATTACCTTTCTTTTAATCAGTGACAAATCTGGACATTCGAACTGAGCAGAACTTTCCATCTGTTGTGCTGTTTGACAAGTTTCAGATCGGAAATCGCTCACATTTCAGCTTTATCTGATACTTGGTGCCCCACACAACAACTGAAAGAATTTATCATTCTAGAAGCTGCATATTTTCATCACTCAAAACCAAAATAAATTTGTAGTGCAGCTTATTAATACACCAGGAGAACCTGTAATTATTTAAATAATACTGTTGGGCAGTATAAAACTAACAAGTTTTTCATTCCCTAAATTTGAAAAGGAGTAAAAGCAGCAGTCTAACATAGCCCAGTTTTCCATGCTTTTGTCTCCTCTGGTTTAAAAGCAACCTCTTCGGTTTCTCCTTACACTGCCTTCCTCTCTTACCTCCCTACCCTCAAGCTCTGGCACATCTCAGATCTTTCCCCATTGCAACACCCTAACCTCTCTTTCCCAGCTTGTCTCCGCAACAATATCTCCACAAGTTTAGTCTAGTTTTGCTCAGTCTTCCAGATGGAGAGGAACAACGCCGATTGTGACTAGAGCAGACCTACACATGCAGATCAGCCAAACAGCTCTTCCTCTTGGCTGCAAGGCAAGCCAAACACTGGAGCAGCCTTTCAGCTGCTGCAGCTCTGCCAGCTAGATGAGGGGCACTACAGCTCCCAACCTGCTAGCAGTCCAGGCTTGCTGGAAAAAATCAGCACCTTTGAGACCATTTGCACTTGTAAATCAGGGCAGGCAACTGATATAGAGGAGAGAAATATATAGGAGAGAGTGCTCATTCATAATTCTTGTCTCCTTAAGAAACCAAGATAGATTCAACAATAGTGATTTAGCACCTACTCTGGCAGCGCGCAGTCCCTTTGTCCAACGGTGATAACATCTTACGAAGAGCTACAGCACTTATTCTCCACTTACCTCTATCAAACTTCTTGCTACCTGTTGTGGAAAGAGAAGGCAGGAAAGAAAGAGGGAAAGACAAGGAAAGCAAGCAAAATCCTCACACCTCAGACAGGCACATTCAAAATCTGAATGTAAAAAGTTCTTTCCAGAGATACTCTAAATGCTGCAAAACCCAGGAGACACTTCATAAAGGGAGTTCAACTGGCAATACCGGCTGTTTTTTGGGTTTTCTTTAAACTCAACCTTAAAGTATAAGGATAGGGGAAGGAGGCAGGGAGGGGCCCAATGTTGCACCAAAATAACATACCCACAACCAACTCTATGATATTTCAACAAGGAAGGTAAGTACGATTTAGTAAGAACATCACACAAACAAAATGGTGCAAAGCTGGTCAGCTAAAACCAGAAGGTCAGAGAGGTCTTCATTTTATTATTCCCATACCAACAGAAACCGCTCGAGTTAATGGTTATGTACTTTGCTATAAAGTGTTAAATGAACAGAAATGTAGTAATCTCTTGAGTAAGAGCATTTAAGCATATTGAGCTTAATTATACCATCTCCTGGATAGGAGATGCTTACCAGTGAAGTGAACAAGGCTGCACACCTCTAGTCTGCTCAGACAAGTTTTACTTTCAGTAATGAGACTTGTCACCAGGACTTAACAAGGACAGCATCAAACTGACTATATATTTTGTTAGTTTGGTAGATTACACAAAGTGCTAATCACAAACCATGGTGAAATACATGTATATGTAAAGATGGAAGTCCCAAAAAAAGGTCTACAATATTAGAAGTTAATATTTTAATGATCTCTCTTTAAATAATACATCATCTTTTGAACAAGCTAATACTTTATAGATGAGAATCTTTAAACCAAGTGTAATTGAGCTACAGTGTTTCTATAGTGGTGTCCCCTCATCCTGAATCTCTTTTAACACTCATTGATTTCTGCCAGATACTCATTGGAAGAATTAATTTATTTATGAACTTGTCATTACAAGTCATCGATTAAGATGTCCTTCCTTAAAGATTTAATTATGCCCAAAGATAAAAGATTTGCTAATTATTGTCTTTTATCTAATTGAAGCTTTGTATTACAAATAAAGTTCAAAGGTTTAAGACAGTTGCCCTTTCAACCACTTGGGCAAAGATGAGAATTTAATTAGAGGGGAGACCATGTTCTCCCTAGCATCTTCATACGTATTCCAGGAGCCATTCTGGTAATGGAATTGATGACTATTCAATGTGCAGAGACCCCAGAAAATCTTTTAACCTTTTTTTGTCTTTCACATGTTTTCACAGCAGTGCTCTTTGTTTTGGATCCATCAAGCAATTTGACAGTCTGACCCAGCTAGGGAAATATCTTAAAAAAAAAAATTAAGAACTTCCACATTTCTTTTTCTTCCAGTTTTACTTTCTCTTAAGTACCAACAAAGGGAACAATTCCTATGAATGTGGGGTTTTAGATCTTCAGAAAAAAGACAGCAGCAATAACTTCACTTAAGAATTTTTCTTAATTTAGGACGAGAGCAGAAAAAAACAGTGTCTAAATATCAACATCTCTTAACAATAAACAATTCAGAAAAAATAATGTTACATAGGAAGTTTCTTTCGGTGTCATTAAACTCATTGAACCTGTTGGCTCATTTCATAATAGCACAAATAAAGAAACGGACGCATCCACAGACCAGCAAATCCCAACATATAAATGACTTAATTTTCAAGCTTCCTAGGATGAGACCACATTTGCACAGATCTGAAGCACAAAGCTATCTTGTATAGTACGCATACACATCTATCAGTACCGCATGCAAATATCACCTGCGGGAACTGTACTTGCAAACGATAGCAAAGATATCACACTGTGTTCATAATTATTAGGTTTTGCACACAGCTGCAAATACACAGTTCTGAAGAGCTGGCCCACTGGGAAGCCCTTGTTCCCCCAACAGCATTTTCTGTTACACTCCAGATAACTCAAGGCTCAGCTGACACTTCCACTGCATGGGCAGCAAGACTTCGTGGCAGAATGCAAGCAGAGGCCCTGACAGTCCCCATTAGACACAGAGTGATTGCTCTCAAATTGTAAGCTACTCCAAGTAGGTATTTGGTCATAACAAATGCCCACTAGACTACTACCTAAAGAAATTGCTTCTCATTTATACATATAATTATAACAAGTATAATCAATCAATCCATCCATACAAAAATCAAACTACAGTTTTGAAAGTCTTCTTGATTTATGACACAGTTTATAGGAATACAGTATTTAATAACTCAGTGAGCCAGCGTTTCCTCACTTTTTATTTCTATTCCTCAAAAAAGACATATTGGACACTTGAAACTGTGAATGAGCTTTGAGTGCCCTTTACCAAAATAACCGCATACCAAAATATTCTTGAATTCAAGTACTTGGCCCAAATTCCGTATTTTTATTTTTTTTTTTAATTCTGAGAAGAACTAAACAAGTAAATTCCCATGTACACAGAGAAGCCACCCAGGGCTGAAAGGGGGAAAGAGAAAAATATTAATTAAATCACAAGGTGACAGAAGATCTACAGTTTTCATGTGAGCGCTGCCATAAACGTCAGTCATCTTCTATAGGAAAAGGAGCAAAATGGAAAAACTCCTTGATTCTGGATGAGTTCTGTTCCATAGTACATGTCACACCAAGTGCCAGTCACCAACAAAGTGAATCAAACAGCTCTGGAAAGACGGAATGGATCTGTAGAAGTGGAAGCTTACTCTGTTCTACTTAGGGAATTACCACCTAGGACCCTGGTTATAAAGATCAAGACAGAGAAGTTTTTTCAGAAAGTACTTTGCCCACAGATTACTGTATGCTGGATTACTCAGATGTGGACAAGATCCAAAATTCTACCCTCTCACCACAGTAATCTACTGTGCCAGACAACTACTAATGACTAGAGAACCTGGCCTGACAAATCTTACAAACCATTTCATATTTGCAGCAGCGTAACCAAAGAGCTTTCAAGAGCCCCAAGCCTAAACACCCTCACAGAGCTCCTTCTCCTCTTTCTGCAAGGTCTTCTGTTTATTGGGAACCTCACACTGCTCCTAGCATCCAGAGTGACACGTGCAGGGAAGTTTCCGGTGTGCTGCTCACACTAGAATTGTCAATCCCTGTTAATACTACTAATATTAAGTAAAAAGATGCTTCTAAGGTACAGAAGCTGTACTTTTTTTTTTCCCTTACAGTTGTAGAATTACAGGAGTGTATCTGCCTATAGTGATTTACTGCATTGTTGCTCAAGGGACTGCAAGTTAAGGATGAGGACCTAGTCCCTGCACAACAGGTCCTGCTGTCAGAATAGAAAGTGGAAAAGGAAAGTGAAGTGTCTTCATATGGGAGAGAAAC
>VZTO01022077.1:34730-47731 GCA_013400615.1 Syrrhaptes paradoxus | reverse complement strand
TTACATATCTCACCTTACAGCATGTAAACCATCTGGTTATCAGCTATGCTTAGGGGTACATAGTGTGGATGCATAGAATAAGTTTCTATAGTAGTGATGTTAAGAACAAGTATCTTTTGTTTCCTTAAAGGGGATATATTTTAAATCTTACCAAAAATTAATATGAGCCAGCCAGATTCATTTTGATTTCTTTCCTACCCCTTAATAAAAGCAAGCTGGACTGCTTTTTCCTGTGATGCATAAAGGAAGATTATTTTTTCTACATACACTCAGAAGAAAATACTTTAAACTGAATTTTACCATTTTAGTTCATATTTTTGTCCCAGCACACCATTGCAATTTAATTTAAAATAAGTTAACATTTTATTTAAATAATCTCTGTAAAAATGAGTGAATTACAACAACTATACATTACAGAATAGTCAGCTATTATTTGTTTCAATATTAACTAAATAGCAACGTAAACTTATTAGCAATTGTTTAAAACAGAATAAGGTCAATATGCTTTTCTTAATCCTTAAAAAACATGTCAGGAATCACATGTTAAAAAATCATTCAATAGCTTCTCTGACTTACAATTGCAGGGATAAATGATGTACTTGAAGCTGTAAAATATATGTATTATTCATCAGCATTCTGTCTCTCTATGTGTGTTGAGATGTATTTAAGAGCTATCCTCATCAGGAGACTGGAATTGAAATTAATATTCTTACATTGATTTATTCCTTTTTCTTTTTTAAGACTGTAGTACTGGATAGGCATAGACTGTTTTTTATTTTTAGATAGTAAGAAACAGAGACTTCCTAATGTGGATATAATATTAGACAGGTATTTTAAGTACAATATCTATCTACTTTTTCTTATTTTTTTGGTTGTTCTGATGCCATATATTTTGTATGATTTTTACAACAGGTTATGAAATCAGGCTGGAGGACTTGCAGTTATTCTGTCACGTCTCCTTTTACCCAGTTTTCTCCTCATCACTGTCTTGCTCTTTTTGTCTGTAANCCAGGCTTTTTTTTTTTTTTTTTTCCTTTTTCTAGCAGTCAGTGATGCCAGATCTCAAAATGAATTTTGCAGCCCCTAATATCTGTCATCCTTGAGGTTTGTCATTTCCATTGCAACTTAGGAAAGCCCTACATCTGTGGGGTTAACACAAGTCCAGTATAAATACTACACTGGTGTGAACTGCAAATACAAGTATTCTAGTAAACTTAAAAGGAAAAGTTTGAGGTTATAAAACTGGAGAGAGTGTGCTATGAGAGAAAACCATAAATAAGAGGTTACAGACTTAAAATATAGTTGATTTTTGCTCTCAGCCCTATCCAGTTGAGGGATAATTCTTAGGCTATAATGTTACTAAAGCAATGAGAGGTTAGACTGCCTCAAAGAGGTCACGTCCTAAAACAGCAAAGCTGGTCACTTTTATTCTATTTAGACATAAGGATCATCAAAATCTGTCTAAGCATATTTGATCTTTAAAGCTGTACCAAAATTACTTTGAACTTCCTTATGTTTGTAAAATTTAATTGTTGCCGTAGATTAGCCTTGGAGGTGTGTAAAAAGGCAAATGAAATATTATCCTTGATTGTTTGTAAAGCTCATCAAATGTACAGATCCTGTGATATTTTGACTTCTCTCACTAGAATTTTCTGTCCTTCCTATGATACTAAATTGCTAATTCTTTTTTTTTTTCCATGTTGGACAGCATAACTGACATTGTGACATATTTTCTGCCTTGATTACAATTGACTAATTTCATATCACTAAAAGTATTTGCTAGGTTTTTGGTGAGAAGATATATGAAAAGCAATTTCTTTGTCACTGAATTTATAGTAACTTTATAGTACCTTGAGAAGAGAGAAAAAAACTACACCAGTGCTGCAAAAGAACACACTCTGAACACTTTAAAGGCTTTTGACAATGTCAGTCTTTCAGTCTATTTTTGTTTTCTTTTGCTTGAATGATTTATATATTATTATGACCATGAGTCATAATAATTTTACAAACCAAAATATTTTTTTTCATTGCAGCAGTACAAAAAGTAGGTATGTTTTGTTCTGTGGGCCGTATCAGGAATATGACATCTGTCCTTTATAAACAAGGAGACAGTAATTTCTCTTGGGTATCCCCAAAAACTTATCAGTTACTTCAGTCTTACATGCCA
Organism: Syrrhaptes paradoxus; assembly: GCA_013400615.1. Taxonomy (NCBI): domain Eukaryota; kingdom Metazoa; phylum Chordata; class Aves; order Pterocliformes; family Pteroclidae; genus Syrrhaptes; species Syrrhaptes paradoxus. Next base: position 45,564 of record VZTO01022077.1, on the reverse strand, counting down.
TAAGCCCCATCTAAGATCAGTGTAAACTGATTTTGGTAATAAGACTACTTTCATTTTTTCTCTTTTCTGGAAGAGAAGTTAGACAAGTAGAAGCTATGTTAAATGAAAAAGAAGAATGAAGAATACTTTCCTCTCTATATGTGTGATCTCTTTGAACTTCTGAAAATGATTTCTGTGCTTAAGCAGTTCCCACAGAAGATGATTGTTGCTGTAAGCTTTAAATACCCTGTGTTGAATAGACATCTATTTTAAGCAGAAGTGGACTGACAAAATATGTCAGTTTTGAAGAGCAGACATCAAAGTTCTTTTACTGTTAAACCTGTGTAGTAATTTAAAGTAAAAGTGAAAGAATGCCACTAAAATTGCATAATTTTTCCTCATATTTTCTTTTAGCTAAGGTTTGTGAAAAGTTAATTTGTTGTGATCAGTTGTATGGAGAGCTACTGCAAAGCCAGACTGAGTTTTGCGTTCCGAATGTGACAATAAGGCCATCATAGAAAGACAAGAGACACCTGTGCATTATGTTCTAGTCCATTCCCAGGTTTTATGCAAAAGACTTACTTTGCTCACTCCAGAGAAAATTCCTCATCACACTAATATCTAATCGTGGAGTTAGGATTCTAGTGTCAACCAGGAGACAGAGAAACAAGGTGCAATCTAGTACTTTAGTGTTTTATTCCTCCTAACTTAACTTCCGGCCTCCTTTATGGTTACTGAATACATTAATTATCTAAAAGCAGAGTTTAGCACTGGAAAAATAATACTTTATAAAGTCTACTGTGGATGTCCAATTTACAGAGAAACCACTTCAATATTACCAGGATGTGTACTGTACACATTTCTAAAAAAAACTTTTAAAAATTTAGAATCCTTAAAAATATGTTACTAATGTGTCATTGTTAAACAGCTCTGCAGGAAGTGACAGTGGATGTCATTTCAGAGTAAACGGCAGTTATTGTTGCCCTAATCAGTAAGAAAAAGAGAGAGTAAGAGTGAGAAATCCTCATAATACACTAAGCATGACGTGCATGATATGGAATATACCATTGGCCAATTTACCTCCCAATCCTAAACCTAAGGTCAAATCCCAAGCAAGTAGTTGTGGGCTGTGCTCCTTCCCAGCTTCTCCTGCACCTGCACACACTGACAAAGCATGAGAAGACAAAAAACCCTTGACTGTCCTGGCAGCAACTATAACCGTCAGTATGTTATCAGCCTTCTTCTCAGGACAAATCCAAAACACAGCGTCACACTAGCTACTATAAAGGAAGTTAACTCTGTCCCAGCCAGAACCAGGACAGAAAGTTTATTCACTGCAACTTGCACAAAGTATTAACATTCTAAGTGGATGCCTGTCATAAATAAGTAATAAATAACATCATAATTTAAAGTACAATATTAAACACACCCAATTAGTACTGAAATGTCTATCCTCTCAATATATAGTTCTTTGTTGTATGACATTTAAAGTTTCTGTAACTTGACTCTCAAGTATAATACATTATGACCATTCTCATTAAAACCAGCTTTTCTTATAGCACTTACGATGTTGGACTCCTATGGGTAACATAATGAGGGTAGAATGCATTTTGATTGAGTTACCACTAGGGAGAAATTTAATTTAATTAAACTGGTCTTCATTAAAGTATTACATTCAAGTAAAGTAATTATAAAAGGATGTACAGTATTAGAGAAATCCTGCTACTTAAAAGACAGAGAAGGCTCATTTAAGAATGATCATAATTTTTTAAAAAAGCTTTTTTTCTAATAATTATCTCAAAACTTCTAGAGCATTCATAACTTGTAAAATCTGGTGATACATATATGGCATTTAAAGCTAATGCTTTTCCATCTACTTGTAATTTCTGCCAATCTTCCCTTGAAAATAAAATTTTGTAGCCCAATTCTGTTTTGTACAAACATCTACTAAAGCATCAACATTAAAATGTGAGTGTTGAATATATTTCCATTTAAAAAAATAGATAAAAGCACAGGGAAATCTCACGTTTTTGAAGTTGAATTGTTTTAGCCCTTGAAAATACACTGTGACACAAGTTCTGATAGGACACATTTTCTCTTAAACCTTCATTCTCCATAAGTAAAATACCCCTATGCAGATGTTACCCAGATAATGCATGCTTAAAGTACAGAGACAGCCCATCTATTTAAAGAAGTCTATAAGGAGGTTAGGGCAGTTTTCAGATAAAGTTCAATGACATTCTTGCTCTTTTTTTTATTCTTTGTTTTTCTCATCCTCCATTGACCATAGTTGCTTTTTGTTTCATGGTGAATTTTACTATTTGATTGATTTTACTTTCTTTTGGCATTGTGACTGTTGGTTTTCTTGGGTAACCACATGGGCTGGATTTTGGATGGAGCATCTGCTCTGAGAGATAACAATGACATTTTCAAGCAGTTGGCTTAGTTCCTCATCATTATGAAGGCAAATTGAAGATTGTGGGGCATAGTTCTGGTTGCTGGTGCAAACAAATTTGCCTACCAGCCCAGGAATCTCAACTCTCTTTTGCTTCCAGCCAGGAACAGTAGGCACCAGTCCCATCTTTAAATGGATAATTTTGCAGGTCAAAGTATGAAGATGGTCCACAGGAAATAGATTGGCATTAGCTTGGGAAGAATAAGCTCTGGCCTCGCTGTCCTGCCTTACAATGCCTATCCTTGTGATCTGTTGGCATTGATTGCTTTGTTTTGCCTTTTTGGTATATGACGATAATACAGCCTTTAAATTCATTATCAACTGATGTTGTTATTCTATTTAATTCAAACCTCTTCAATTTGCTTCCATATAGGAAAATGAAGAGAAGCGTATGTGTTTCTGAAGTGGAATCTCTCTTGTCCATTTCCCTGAAGTCTTTATCTCATTCTGCCAACTAGTTGTCCAACAGAATCGGCCTTCAATAATTAAAAAAAAAAAAAAAATCAATACATCTGCTTGGACTTGTAGCTCTTGCATAGATACATGAAGTCTCCACAGAAAATACATTAATAAAACAAATGAACAATATCACTTTAGTCTTTAAAAAAAGAAGAATGAGTTTCATTGGTGTGTTATAGTTTCCGTATTTTACTGACTTTTTCCTTTATTTGTGTTTCATTTCTTCCCTCTTTTTTTATATTTTTATTTCCCTTTCTATTGGAATGTTATAATAATTCCAAAAATACAAAATATATATAAGAAATATACCATTTTCAGAGATGGACCATATAATGACATCTGTTAAACATTTAGATTTTTTTTCCAGCACCTTGACGTAAAAAACTGTTGAACAATAGAAATCCCATAAAGAGTGGGGTGGGTGGTAATTTATCAAGAAATCAGTGTTAGGTTACACATCATTCTATCCTCTTAATGTGAAAGATGTGTATCTGATATTTTTTCTGCCTTGTAAATTAAAGAAAATACAATTTAGAGTGTTATTTATATATATTCAGTTAAATGACTCAAGACTAATATCACAATTCTTTCCCTTAGAATTTGAGGCAATTTTGCTTATTAAGAAAAGTGCTGGTTTGGTATCCTGTCTTCAGAGAGAGATGAAACTTATTTCTTTATCTTGTCACAATGGTGACTATGGCATTTTCAGCAAAATTGGAAAGTGGTTGTCGAGACGGTTCTGAACTTTAAAAATCTTCAACATGATCTACAGGAGCTTTGATGCAGATTGAGATTTTGTTTGTGAATTCCCCAAACAGGAGAGCTGTATCAGTACTGAAACACAGATTTTAAATGATAGTTCAAAAGGTCATAAGCAAATGTCTCACTCTGCTAGAATGACCGTTTCTTCTTTACATTGTCAGGATAGTGTGCATGTATGTCTACTTGTGCATATGTTTTTGTGTGTGTTGGAAGAATTAACTTCAGGGCTTTTATTTGTTTTCCAGCACTTTGGAATTCCCATTCTTGGCTGAATTTCTCTGACTGCCACTCTTTGTTTTAATCTTTTTTTCTCATTCTTTTACAGTTTTGAGAAAATAAAATCTCAATGAAATTTACAAAAAAAAAAAGAAAAAATGCTACTGAAAATAAATTTAGCACCATCTCTATAATCATTCTTGTTACTTCAATCCTAACATTTATTCAGAGGGGTGTAAATTTGTCTTTGCAGTCAAATCTGGATTCATATATTCAGTTTCCCTCAGGAGCTGAAAACGTGAACCCAAATCTAGACAATCTTGATTTTTTTATTTAATTATCAATAACTGAATAAACGTCTTTTTCTTATCTCAGCGTACACACAGATCTTAGACTTGTTTCTCAGTTACACTAAATCCCTCTTTTAGCTGTTTTAACTATTTTAGCAGACATGGGGCATGAAGGAAGATAGAGAAGGCCCCTCAGGGCATGAAGGGTGTGCACTTCAGTGTAGTGTGGTTTCTTCTCCTCTAGGGGCCTGGAAAGCAGAGAAAGTTAGAAATCCCTGAGGGGGCTTGCCAGAATATTGGGAATACAAAAATGTCTTAAGACTGCAGCATCTGTCATTTCACATCCATTCAAACCCACAGTGCAGGGACAAGTATGATTGTTGAGTTAAGCCATTCTGTTTCCTCATGGTATCATATAGACCTCACCTGTTTTATATTATTTCAGAATATGGCCTTTGAATAAAAACAGACATTTAAATATGCAACCATAGGCCTTTCTCTTGAGATTTTTTAATAAAAGTGCTCCATATTAATTTATTGCATCAGCTCTCTGATAGAGTGTATTGTATATTTATTCCATCCTGCAGTCTATATGTCTGAAGATTTTTTTTTTCACATTTTCATATGTTGCAAGAGCTTCTGCTGTTTGCCCAGCTTATATATAATCTAAACTTCACAATATTAAAGGCAGAATTGGTACTACTGATCCTTTTGCTAAGTGCAATATGTCAATCCAATTTCTGTTGCATATTTGACCTTCCTGCTTAGTCTAATAGGATGGAGCTGGAGATTTTATTAGAGTCCCATCAAGTAGCAATCATTCAAAATAGCACATTTTGTCCTTTTGCCAGATTCATTACCTTGAAACCTATTCCTTGTATTTTGTATTCTACATAACTGGCAAATTGTCTAAAGGATTTACTGCATGCCCTAAATAAGGTGTTTTAAAAATATTTTGTGATTGTAGATTTGGACTCTGATTCTTTAGCAGTCTCTGTAGTATTATTAAATGTCTTGTGTAATTTTGTGAAGACAGGCTGGGTATACAGTGTTATCAAATTACAATATGACCATAAGGTGGGGGCAGTGAGAACATGCTCATCTATAGTTGGTAAATTCTGATGACGGGGGGGTTGCTGACCTGCTACCAGCACTCGTTGCCGTGACTGCTGCTTCATTTTTGATATTTCCTCTGCGTGATCATATCTCCTTTAGTAAATTAAACAGTTCCAGAGAACATTCCTGGGCACTGGAACTTTATCACATATACTCCCAAATTGTTATGATGGCCTATGGAGTATTTTTGGATTGTGGCTTTTGGCTTGCACTCCTGCACCCACTCCAGGTGCTGCACCACCTGCGCAAAGCTCTGACTCCTGGTCATACCCCAAGGGCTGGTGCTTGGTGTCACTCACTGGGGACTGCCAGGTCATGGGCACTCAGCACCCAGGCCCTTGTGCTGCTGTTCTCCACTGCGCATGGAGATGGGCCTTTGATGGGCTGATGGCTGCTGTTTCAGGCCTGGGAGGAGCCCAGCAGGGCATTATTTGGGCTCTCCCCACTTAGCATTGTCTCCCTGGGGTCCTTTGTGAGCATGCAGATGATCTTTTACCACATAGCCTAATTATATTCTTCAACAGTGCATAGATTTTGTTGTGTAAATTGCTTTGGAGAAATGCATGTTTGCAGTATATAATAGGTTGAAGAGATGCACAAATGAGTACGAGCTTTTCATGAGTGTGATATATGACAAAGTAATTTGAATTAAACATGATCTAATTTATCAATGTATTTTATCATATCAATGGCTGATGGCTTTGCTAGAGTCGAGATATAAACTGTTGCATGCTGTGAATGTTTCTACTGAAAGTAGAAAATGACTTGCTGAACCCAGAGCTCTACAGTACATTTTTTTTTGCATGCTAAAAAAACACGTTTCACTTCTGCCAGTACCAGATTCATAGTGGGGATTTGGTTAGAGTTTGAAAGTCCTACATCTGAACTATATGCCCTATCGGTTTCTCTGTAAGACTGACTCTTTCTTTTTGTTTTGTTGTTAAGACCGGAGAAAAAAATATCATTATTGTATGTGCATAAAAACACACAGCTGTCTGTGTGAAACAAAGACTACAAATTCCTTATGAACTTTAAAAACTTTACCTTTCTTTGTCCTTTCTTTTTTATTTCTTTTCCTACAAGACTTTTCTGGAAGTTTCACATTTCCAAGTATCTCTGCTGGTCAATATGAGTTATATTTATGCTAGCAAAGTGTAATTATATACTTACAGATAGCACATCATGTAGAAGTCAGGATTAAAATCACTGACCATGAGAACTAATGGAAACCTCTTACAGAAGTTGTTTTAAGGTCCTGCTATAATCACATAGTGTATGAACTTCATGGCTGAAAAATGTTAGCTCACTGTGATGGGTTTGCCCTTGGCTGGGGGCCAACTCACACACACCCACTCATCCAATCCCACCCCCCCCCGCCCAAGGATAGGGGAGAGAATTAAAGGGGTAAATCGGAAAAAGGACTCGTGGATTGAGATAAGAACAATTTCATAACTAAACTACAACAATAATGAAAATAATACTATATACAAATATACAAATGAGTGACACACAGTGATACTGCCCCCCACCTAATGACCAGGGCTCTGCCTGTTCCCGGCTAACGATCCCAGAGCAGGGAGAGTCACGAAACCGCACTCACGGAACAGAGGTAACAGTCCAAGTGTCCCAGACCGAGAGCTGACCGGGGTTGGGGGGAAGGCCTTGGGGGAGAGACCACCTGGACTGAGATGACCCGGAGCAAAAGAGATCCAGAACCAAAAAGGGCCGACCTTCCGGAGGGTCCTCACCTATATACACTGTGCATGACATGTATGTTATGGAATAGATTATTGACCACTTGGGGTCTCAGTCCCAAACTTAAGATCAAATCCTGGGCTAGTAACTGGGGCTATGCTCCCTCCCAGCTTCTCCTGTTTGCAGACAGCCAGAGAAACTGAAAGACCTTGGCAGCCGCATAAACATCAATTTTTATCAACTTTCTTCTGAGCACAAATCCAAAACACAGCCTCGTGGTAGTTATTATGAAGAAAGTTAACGCTGTCCCATCTTAACCCAGGACACTCAGATGATCAGCCTTCTAATGCAAACTAAAATATTGTGGGTGGTGATGTAGGAAACTCTGGAGAAAAGTGCATATTACAATCTTTTTTAGACTGAGATACCTAAGGACCCTTGGCTTAGTATACACTCTGCTTCCTTTAGAGATTTCTGACATCTGATGTTCCCGTCTTGAATTGTAGGCTTTGCTGAGAATTCTCACTCCCTTTACACCAAAAATTTTGTATTTTCTCTTTTTCGTCTGGTACTTACAACGTGTATTATCTGTGTTCAAACTAAACTCTATTGGGAAAGTACTGAAACATGAGCTGGAAAGGATATGGCAATATCGTTTAGCTAGTAGATAAAAAATTGCTGCCCTCAGAGAACTGCTGGTGCTTTGAATGGTTTCATTTGATGAACAGTTACAGATGACTTTATCATGGTTCTGTGGAAGAAGCACTATATAACTTGTTGCTCTTGTGATTTTTTTTGTTATTTTGTTTAAATCAAATAGGAGTCTGCCTTGCAGATGTGCATATTTGCTGAAATTTTAGATGTGATTTATTGTGAATTTCTAAAATGATAAAATTCTAGTAAAAAGCACAGCTAGACATAGGTCAACTGCAAGGTGATACTAAATTACTGTACGTGAGATGAACAAATGTATAAGATTAACAAAAGAAATTACACTATCCATATGGACTCGTACAGGACCCAATAGGTGTCTGGAATCCTACCAAGGTTTCACTAAAAATGTAGACATATTCCTACATTTATATATAATTTAAAATCAGCATTTACGTTAAAAGAAAGCTTATTTATGTTTCATGTTCAGTTTTTATGTAAAGAACTTTGATACAGTTGCCTTCCCATGAAGTACAATAGTAAAACAATAGTAAAATGATTACTTCAGTTAGACACAGCAAATGCCAGAAAAAAAAAAAAAAGAGAAAGCATGCAGAGTGCTACACTATGATTTGTACATCTTTATGGATTTCAGTTGTTACTTATGCTGTGTAGCCTGTCTGTTCTCCAGACAAGAGAGATCCATGGCCCTTCCTTCTTCCTGTTTCCAGAAGAGTAAAGGTCTCCCCATGTCACACTGTTGTCTCTCATGCTAGCAAATACAGAAATTACTTAATCCTTATTTATAAAACTTCTGAAAAAGTCTTACAACAAACCAAACAAACTAAAGTACCAAAGTACAAAATAAGAACTGAAGTGATGTAGGGTAAAAAAGATATTTCCATAGTGCTTGGATCTAGCATATTAACCCCACGCAGGGGAAGTGTTTGTAAGTCGCAAATGAAATCTGGTCTTGAGTGTTTTAAACTACTGTTTCACCTGGTTTCAGGGTACTGACCCTTTGCCATTTGCAATAGACTCTTATGTGGGGCAGCCTCCTGTTATTTGGTTGGATTTGGTTTTGGTTTTTTTTTAGTGACATCACATTTTTCCTTGGCTGTTTCTAGTGACTGCTTGTTTTCTCTCCCATATTGGTGCAATCTGCCTTTCATGTCTCTCAGCTTGTTGCTTCAATTAACTTCTCAATGGACCCCCTGGCAACTTGTATTGTCTCCCACTGCTGTTTCCTAAGTCCCCGCTGCTTTTTATCACTTTGCTTGTATTTTGGTGATCACTAACCGGCTGCTTAGACTGTTGTTTGGAGCACTAGTGATTCCCTGCTGATTTTATCACTTATTCCCTACAGATCTTTTCTTAAGCTTGTATTTTGTTCCCTACCCACTTTTGATATTAGAATTCTGTCTCTGGGACTCTATAAACCAAATCCAAGGTACTTTTCCTGGAAACTTTCAATCTATCTAGAAGATACTTATTTTTCTTTGAATTTCGGACATTAAAAGTGGTTATGTGAGGCACAAAAAAAATACCATTAAAATAAATAAGATAGCAATTTTTTAATCTATATGGTTCTTTTTTTGTATTTTATTGCCAGTTACTTTTAAATTTTATGAAGTAAACTGCTAAGTAGCATTGTACCACTTCTCTGTTTCCCATTCAAGACAGATTAAGTATCTGTCCCTGCTTGCAAACATCACTTAATTCCTTGCAACATTAATAACTTTTTTTAGTTGTATTTAGTATTTTCACAACTTTGCCAGGAGATTTATGGTCTTATGGGAAGGTCAGAGTAATATATGTATGTCAGAAACCAGAAGTGAATTGTATATATAACAAATATTTTTAAATTAGTTATTTAAAATGTTATTATAGTTACTTTTTTCTAATCAGTTTCAGTCACTCTTCATCATAATGAAGGAAGCATCTTCTTATCTTCAACAAATAATTGTTCAAACAAACAAAGTAGTGCATGGAAAAAAACTGTTAATTGAGCCATTGGAGGCCTTTTTATCTTAATGTTTTTATTAGGATTCAACTTTCAGACAACATCTGTGGTTTTTGATGGGCCTTATTACTTTATTCATTTTCAAAACTTTATACAGTCTATTATTTATCCTCTACTCTTGATATAAATCCAGTTTCTAATTGGTGTGTTTTTGGAACAAGTTGATCGCTTGCTTATGTTCCTCTTTAAATCGTGGTGTGACCAAAGTAATATCTTTACACATAAATTTATACCAAGCTTTATAAAGTATTACTATTATGAATGTCATTCTATTTTAAACAAGAAATTAAATTAATTGAGCCCAGACTTTATATTTGTAAGGCATTATTATAGCTGGTGTTAATCAAGTTATACCAGTACTGAAATACAGGAATAAAGAATCATTCATGCCTGTGCTTTCTTATACATCAAATTATTCTGCAGACTTTGTAGGCTGATAAGATTCATGTTGTCATAATTTTCTGCCTTGCAGTCTACTCTTAAACTTTAGATTATCATATGTATAATCTATGTATGGGGATACACACAGGATACCGTTTCTGTTACTGTATATGACAGCGACATCAGACACTATATGACTCAGAGATAAAATATAACAGTATCTGTGTATTAGAACAGTGTCAAAGACTTTTATTATCTGTGTCATCAGCTTTCATAATTTCTATGATAATCACTTTAATTTTTTTTTTTAATTTGCAGCCTTTGAGGTTAATTTTTAATCTGTTTAATATAGCTAATTAAATTAAATTATGCTGTCTACTTTTCTCAGAACAGTCTGAGTTTTTATTTAAAATGTTAGCTTCTATTTTTTAAAGCTATGAAAGTTTGAGGTTTTTAGAAGATTGCTTATGCAATCTTTTTTTTCCAGAAAAAAGGAGTGCTTTTCCAAATGCAACTAGAATGCTTCATTCTGTTAAGTGCATTTAGAAATAAGTTACAGAATCACAGAATCACAGAATTATAAGGTTGGAAAAGACCTAGAAGATCATCCAGTCCAACCATATCCAATACTTCCCAACTAAATCATATCCCTCAACACAACATCCAGACGTTTCTTGAACACCCCCATGGTCGGTGACTTCACCACCTCCCTGGGCAGTGTATTCCAGTGCCTGACTACCCTTCCCGAGAAGTAATGTTTCCTAATGTCCAGCCTGAATCTCCCCTGGCGCAATTTGAAACCATTGC